>SSNP01000130.1:1121640-1154236 GCA_006937955.1 Pachypanchax playfairii
CGCAGCCCTCCTGAGCTATTAATGAAAAACAAAGATAATTGTAGTGGTGGAGGATGGAAGATGCATCACAGCTGTGGGTTGACGTGCTTGTATTCTATGGCGTTGAGTATAACTGTGAGTGGAATAGACTTGTTCTTTCCAAAAATTTAAATTCCGCTCTCCAGTTGTAGTTAAATTGATGTCATACTTTAAACCGTAGCCCAACAGCTAATGATAAATAATGTTGTTCCACAGCTCATAAATTTTCCCAAATGAAAAATATTCCTTATGAATTATAATAAATCTTTTAAATCTGCATTCTTCATAATTGGTTGAACACATTCAAAGAACTATGTGTGTTCCTGGTCCTATTTTCATTTTTCTAGCTTGTTCCTTGTTTATTGTGTCCTACCACCAACACTTCCCTGCAGGGCGTTCTATAATCATGTAATCCACCCATTCACCTTCTTAAATCTCCCTTATATTAACCTCCAAGTTGTCCTCAGGGTGTTGAGGCCTGCCAACACGCAATAGGCTTACAGTTGAGCTAATACTGTAACCTCTTCAATCCTCAATCACTGTAACAATCTGAGGAAAACAAACTGGGCGAAATGTAGACATGGCCATTAAAAGTCGACTTCTAGCTTGTGTGTAAACACCCACACACAAACTCCTTATTGCTAACCTTGTCTGGATCTGAATCATCAAATTTTCGAATTGTGTATCAACACAATTTAAATGCAAATGGTTTAATCATCTCATGTGTTGCCCAAAGACATGCAGGAATCAGTGCAACAGCAGATATTCATGCCTTTTTAAGGGGACGCGGCACATAAATCTCAGATACAATCAAAGAATTAAAGCTGTGTTTTTCAAATTGCTGTGTCTCACTGGAGCACAGAGGAGGAATAAGTTCGCTTTATTCATACGGAGACCCTAACTTCTGTAAAGGATGCCTTTGTGCTGGTGCCTCATTTTTTTATTTTTTTATTTTCTTCCAAAAACCTGCCTTTTATTTGTGTCTGAGGATATGTGTTGCTCTACAAACAGATTACACTATCTTATGGGAGGCAAGGGGTCTAGAGTATTAAAAAGATATATCTTTATTATGGTACTAATGTTTTGTTGGTGTGATATGCAATAAGTCTCTTTTTTTTATGTTGAGAAAAACTTAATTACATTTTAATGCCAGCGTAGGCATTTAACCTTTTCCGACACCGATACATTAACCACCCTCCTTGTTCAGTGTGAACGCGGGGGAATTGATCCTCCGAGCCACAACAGTTACCGCTGATAGTTGAAGTCTGCACTCCCATCCAAATNCAAATTTTGCCACATCTGTCTGTTCCTTTTGTTATGCAGTGATCCTGTTAGTCCTGATTACACACAATGTTCACTGCAGCCATCCTCATGAGTTTCACTTCTCTACCGCAGCCAGAATCTGCCACCTCTTGCCAGATAGCTGTACGTTTTTCCCATTTTTCCTGGAGAAAACCTAAGCATGCATGTAAACACCACGCAGAAAGGTCCCAGGACTTTCTCTCTGCAAGGCAACAGAGATGACCAACTGTACCACCCCGCAGCCCTCCTGAGCTATTAATGAAAAACAAAGATAATTGTAGTGGTGGAGGATGGAAGATGCATCACAGCTGTGGGTTGACGTGCTTGTATTCTATGGCGTTGAGTATAACTGTGAGTGGAATAGACTTGTTCTTCTTTCCAAAAATTTAAATTCCGCTCTCCAGTTGTAGTTAAATTGATGTCATACTTTAAACCGTAGCCCAACAGCTAATGATAAATAATGTTGTTCCACAGCTCATAAATTTTCCCAAATGAAAAATATTCCTTATGAATTATAATAAATCTTTTAAATCTGCATTCTTCATAATTGGTTGAACACATTCAAAGAACTATGTGTGTTCCTGGTCCTATTTTCATTTTTCTAGCTTGTTCCTTGTTTATTGTGTCCTACCACCAACACTTCCCTGCAGGGCGTTCTATAATCATGTAATCCACCCATTCACCTTCTTAAATCTCCCTTATATTAACCTCCAAGTTGTCCTCAGGGTGTTGAGGCCTGCCAACACGCAATAGGCTTACAGTTGAGCTAATACTGTAACCTCTTCAATCCTCAATCACTGTAACAATCTGAGGAAAACAAACTGGGCGAAATGTAGACATGGCCATTAAAAGTCGACTTCTAGCTTGTGTGTAAACACCCACACACAAACTCCTTATTGCTAACCTTGTCTGGATCTGAATCATCAAATTTTCGAATTGTGTATCAACACAATTTAAATGCAAATGGTTTAATCATCTCATGTGTTGCCCAAAGACATGCAGGAATCAGTGCAACAGCAGATATTCATGCCTTTTTAAGGGGACGCGGCACATAAATCTCAGATACAATCAAAGAATTAAAGCTGTGTTTTTCAAATTGCTGTGTCTCACTGGAGCACAGAGGAGGAATAAGTTCGCTTTATTCATACGGAGACCCTAACTTCTGTAAAGGATGCCTTTGTGCTGGTGCCTCATTTTTTTATTTTTTTCCAAAAACCTGCCTTTTATTTGTGTCTGAGGATATGTGTTGCTCTACAAACAGATTACACTATCTTATGGGAGGCAAGGGGTCTAGAGTATTAAAAAGATATATCTTTATTATGGTACTAATGTTTTGTTGGTGTGATATGCAATAAGTCTCTTTTTTTTTTATGTTGGTGAGAAAAACTTAATTACATTTTAATGCCAGCGTAGGCATTTAACCTTTTCCGACACCGATACATTAACCACCCTCCTTGTTCAGTGTGAACGCGGGGGAATTGATCCTCCGAGCCACAACAGTTACCGCTGATAGTTGAAGTCTGCACTCCCATCCAAATTGCAGTGGGGAGAGGAGAAGTCACACATACTGGAAGTTACTGTATATGGTAATAAGGAGACTAGAGTGCTGAAGCAGAGGGGCTCCACATCTCCTCATATTAGAGGCCACTGTTTCTTCATTACTGCCCTGACCCAGCTTCTTTTTTTTTATGCTCATTCTATTGAATTGGAGAGGAATGAAACCAACACGTAAACAGTGAAAATCCTCAGGGTTTCAGATGTGTTTTGACAGTGATGGATCAGACGTTGTAAGTCATGTGACAAGATGAATGACTGAGTAGCTCTATGAATTTTCTCCCACTGAAACAGTTTTAGAGGAAGTAACTATCAGAACCATCAGAGGGTTTCTAATACCCCGTTTTTTTTTTTTAGGAGGAGGGGCATAATAGTTTGCAATTATTATGCAGAGAGAGATCCCTCATGATAATTAAACTCAAACCAAAGGCAACAGTATTTCTGTCTGCCGGGGTTTTCTTTTTGAATAATTTCTTACTTCCTGCATTCATTTATGTCTTCATGGTCATACTGGAAAAAATAAAACAAAAATAAAACTATGATGCTTTTGTGTCAGAAAAGACAATGTATTCATTTCAATGCTTCAGGCATAATAGCAGAGGTTTCCAAAGCTGTGTTCACGAGTCAGAGAGGTCACTTCCTCCTGCTGTATTTTCTTCCATTTATGCATGAATCCCTCAAGACTTAAAAAAAAAAGAAGTGCTGGCTTAGTTAGGGAGCAATCAGAGAGGAAGTGAGACTTGTTCTTTAAAGCTAAAGGAAAAGAAAATAAATCCCATTCGCTCAGATCCCTTGCCATTCAGCTTCCCACTGTTTTGTTTGAACAGTTCATCACATCACAAGGCAGATAATTCACCTTGAGGCTCGAAAAGCATGATCCAGCCAGGGCCCCGCCCTTTTTTGTGTATAGTACATGGTCGTGCACGGAGCATTTGTCAAAATGCATTTTCTCTCCAAAGCATTTCCAGACACCTCTATCCAAGGACAAATCAATTAGGAGCAAACAACGGGCAGACGGTTGTGAAGGATGTCAGTGACTGTGCCTCAGGTGAGAGGCATCGGATGGCAGCGAGCAACTGTCAAGTAGGATACTCATCTTCGTGATTCCCACATGTCATCCACACACACACCTCCCCAGTGCTTCTGCGAATATCAGACACATGCTCTCACAAAGAGCCCGCTTGAAGGATGCTAAAATCAATGCAGAGAGATGGCGAGAAGTCTGAATATTTCATAGACGTATTATCAAACTGAATTACAGATTAGCATTCCTTCCGAATTACCTCAGGTGATGTCAAAGAGGCACATGTGGATGAGGCGCGTTGAAATTTTGTGCATCTCCTGAGCAAAAACAGGAGATCAAAATGTGAATAATCAAAAAAAAAAAAGCAGAATTAAATCAAACCAGTTTATCCCGGATTTCACCTCTGGAAAAAGCAAAGAAATCTTTTTTTTTCTTTTTTTTTTTTGCTCATGCAGAGTGACAATACATCAAACTGCCTATTTATGATTAGCTAGCCTCTTCCCGTCCACCTAAACGAGATAAGAAAACTAAACGAATTAGCCAAACTGCTTATCTGCATCTGGCAACAATTGGGTTTCAGAGAGATCAAAGCTGCTACAGCTTTAAAAAGCTGTGGAAAGATGTGTTGCTTTTTTAAAAAAAAAAGTCTATTTTCTCTTCTTTTGAGTAAAATTAAGGCTAACAACGATGAGACAATGCAGCACAAAGATGCAATGGATGGACAAAGCACTACAAAAAGAATATTCTTCTTTATAAAACAAAAAGACAACCGCAAAAACTTTCCAAGTTTTCTTTGAAACAGAACACAGCTGAGACTCTCCTTTTTATAATTCATATTATTTGTTTTCCTTTTTATTTTATGGCTGTAAAAAAAAAACTATTTTAGCCTATGCAGGACATTAATGCTGCCTGACAAGCAGCCAACATCTAATCAGGCTGATGGACTCCTCGTTGCTGCCAAAAAGATCCTAAGGCTTGCTAATTGAGATTCATGACTTCAAACGGCAATCAGATAAAATAATTAAACCTTAGCTTGTCCAGATCTTTAAATTGTTGCTTCCTCTCTCTGAGCATCATCATCTGAAAGTTCACGTCTCGTCACTTCATTATTAATCTTGTCTTTGTTTTGGAGCTCTGCTGCTCCCTTGAGAAGCTCCAAGTTGGCTCAATTAGAGCAGTAATTTGTCCTCTGCAGAGCTGTGAATTCAAACAATCGATATCTGTTTGAATCACACGAGTCTTTTGATTGATGTTTAGCATTTGATTGGTGATTATTGTCATTAAATGTACCACAGGAAGTTCACAGCTGAATCTGTGCTTTCGGCTACTCAGTGTGTTAAAAAAAAAAGCGTAGAGCAAACCTGCACTTGTGATGAAAGAGAAAATTTCAAGAGTATAACATCAGCACAGGTTGCAAACAAAACCAGCTTAATAATGAAGTCAGAAACAAGACATGACATAAAGCATGAAAAAGTGTAATGCGCTTTTTAAAATCTTGTATTGAATTAGACTTCAATGCAAATACATTCATTCTTAAAAGAGGGAAAATCAGACTGGTTTTAAACTTCTTTATTCTGGACACTGAGACAAACTTTCCATTAGATCAAAATTGACAAAACCACGTCAGAACTTGGTTTCATGAAAAGTTGTAAAGTAGATCTGCATAAAATACATTTTTAGCTCTGTAAATTCTTTATTTATTTGGGGTTTTTTTGTGTGTGTTGTGTTTTTTTTTTTATGTTTAGAACCTTTGAGTCTCGCAAATAAGTTGCAGCGTCATAAGTTTTGAACTGATACATGGTAAAATGAATAAACTTGTAACAATACAACCTCAGAAATGAATTAGTGCAGCTCAGGTGATAGAAAATAAATTAAATCAAACATCTCTCCAGTTTATCAAGTCAAATTTGTCCAATTATTTTTTTTTTTTTTTTTTTTTTTAAGTGCCTTTCATGTTTGATGATGAACCAACTATGACGTAAAAGAAAACACGTCTGAATGTTGCTGGTCTTTGCAGAATTTGAACAAATTCTTGATATTCTGAATAATTTGTAATATGTGACTGAGAGATTAAAGTCAATGCAAATCGGACGCATCTCAGAAGTACAGTTCTATTTTTTACGCACTACGCTTCCAAAACGTGTCAAGCTCAGCAGTTTAGTTTGGACCAGACAGGAAATCAGGTGTTTGTGAAAAGTAAAATACCCAGAAGTTTCAAAATAAAGGACACGTGCAGATTTCCATTTGCTTGACTATGAAAAATACTTTACCTGTGGCGGGTTTGAAGTCCGTAGGCGGTGTGAAAATAAGCCACATACCTTCTGAATACATGTTGTCATCTTTGTCCCTGGTTGTTGTTGTGTGTACTGACGAAATCACGAGTGATTTTGCAATTCTCCTGTGATTTTGTGATCTCCCAGGACCAGCTGGATGGAACGCTTTTGTAAACAACACACGTCTTGATTTTGCCACGCCATGCTGCTTACGCATCCGGTGGAAAGGAGGGGTTGTGCAGAAACTTGGATCTTCCTCATACATAAAAGGTCCAAGATGGTTTCGAGCAAGAACAAAACTTTCATAGAGCGATTTTGGTGTTTTATCATTGAGGTTGGTTTATCAGGGTCCTGAGTGGAGAGTGAAGGCACCACGCAGTATCATAATGTGCCCATGTTCTCTATGATGCCCTCACGCAGGATCGTCGTGGTTGTGTTTCATGATCTTCTAGCAAGAAGCTGCATCTGAGAGAATCCTGCAACAGTGACTGTTGAGTGGTTCATTTATGGATGTTGGATTTTTGTGGATTTGAGCCACAGACGTATGAAACAAAGCAAAGCGAAAGAATCTCAGGGACATGGACTATTGTTTGTAAAACCTGTTTGAGGGTGTTTTCCTTCATCCTGAAGGAGGTTTTCCTAATTTGTCCCCAATCCAGCCACATTTTACTAGGTCATGCATTTTAACAAAAGTGTAGCAGGGTTATTGTGATGTGTTTAGGAGCGTGCACAGTGTTAAGATGAATCTGCTACTGCATCATCCTGCTGAAGTAAAAATATTGAGGGTATTTCATCTGCTCTGACACACTTGACTTAGATCTGGGTGTACAGTGAAGTCCTCAGAGCCCACAGCTTATGTAAGCAGCTGAACCCAGTCTGTTGAAGTCAAGGTCACTCACACACACACAACTCGAACACTTCTTTAATCTCCTCGTGCTGCTGCTCAAAAGATGCCCCCACTGCTCCAGCTGTCCCAGGGAACGATTCCGTTTTCAAAGGCCTCATTAATTAGACGATTAATAACTTGAAATATGAACTTAATTCAACACCAAATGCAATATTTGTAATAAATGTGTGTTACAGGGTTGGACAGAGTTAGAACATCTGACTAATGTTCCATAATGTGAATAAATTCCTAACATTTTTCAGTGGACTCCTTTTTTCCAGTCATAGATGCAGATTTTATTTCTTATTTTTATTTGAAATTTTATTAAGAATTAGATTCTGAAAGACATTTGTGTGGACCAAAAGTAAAAAAAATCTTTAATTTTGTCATATACCCAGCAGCTGGTGGAGAATTTACAGTCACTATACTTCATAATAATAATAATAATAATAATAATAAATATTTAGTTATAATATCTAAAATAAAGTTTACAAGCAGTACAACGGAAACATCTAACCATATCTTTACCTTCAGCTCATCACAGTAAAGCTGTTTTCAAAGCGTTTCAGTCCTCTTCTGATTGAGTGTCATCGTAAAAAAAAGCTGCACACTTTGGAAGTGAACGCTATTTCAGCTGCCATCCGTTTATAATAGCTGATGGCGATTAAAGCTTTAAATTTTGACCGTGTGCGATACACAGTCTCTACATTGTGAATAAGCTGTCGCTGCAGAGCGAGGTCATTCCCATAAATGATGCCAGCTGCATTTTTTTTTTTATTTTATTTGTTTATGATGGTATTTTTTTTAAAGCATTTAATAGCGCCGCACTGACAAATCAAACTAACATGAGCTAATTTATTACCTAATATAAAATACAAAGGACATGTTCAAGCTGTTTTTGTTCAGCATTTGTTCTCTTGGTGGTACAGATTTGAGAAGTGGACTAGAAGCATGTGCTACGTGAAATGCAGAGTGTACGCTGCACAATTTGTCCTTGGGCCCATTGTTCTGTGTAATTCAAAATAAAAATTGTGCAACTGATGAAACGAATATGATGAAAACAGTTCATTTTATTGGAATGTTCTTTAGTTTTTATTAAAGAGGCCCTTCCATTAAAAACGTTTTTTCTGAGGTTTCTGTTGAATATTTTAGCTCCACAGGTGTTCTTACCTTCATACTGGGTGTGAAAACAGGTCAACAACTTCTCTTTCAGTTTTAATCTCTCAAACTTCGCAGGTGGCGATAAAACCTGATTTCTCCCGAGTTTGAACGGCCTGTATCTGTTTCATCACAACTCCTTTGTTCGTTAGTATTCGGCAGCTCCTGCAGTTGAAACCACACCTAGCATGCTGCTGGCTAAAAGCTGTTAGCATAAGATTTAGCAAACAGGAAGACACGACGTCTGCTGTTGCCATGCGCAGCGGGACAGGAAACAGTATACCTTGTTCTCATAGGCTAGTTTGTTAGCCAATCAGAGTCCAGCAAATTCAAATAATGAATATGAACGAGCTGCTGACGAAGCAGCCTGACGGAAGGAGCCGGAACCACCCGAGTTTTAATGCAGACAGATTGAAAGGTCTGTTAATCAGTTTTTCCTGATGTTTTTTAGATATAAAATGTTTCATATTACTGGTTAATACTTAAGAAATAACCACAAAGTCCTGAAATTTGTATGAAATGACCTCTTTAGATGTTTTGTTTCTCTTAATTGTTTTCAGGTAGTGAAAAAGATGCATTACTTTTATTTCGCTATTACACAAAGATGCACATATTAACCTTTTAACGCTCCAAGACTGAGAAGCTCCATCACAAATGTTTATTTAACATCTCTTTTCACATCTCATCTTCTCAAATCCATCACTGAGGGACATCATTGTGAATTTTTCTAATTATTTCCTTTGTTAATGTTCCTGCATTAGGACGCCTGGATGTTCCCGTGTGATGCTGTCGGTGACTGATCCGAACAATCAGTCTCATATCCTGTCTCATGTCTTCCACTCGGAACAGCAGGAGAGCTGAGACTGATAAATGACACTGATAAACACGTACTTGTTTACGGCAGCTTGGAAACCAGCCAACAGCTGCTCCGCGTTTTACTCAGTGACTTCAATTAACTGCAAAGCAGCCAGTGATAGAATATATATGACAGAAAATGTTCATGCTTCGCTGCTTTAACCTGGGGAAACAATACTCGGGCGAGAAAATGGAGCATTTAGAGTTTTCACTTAGTAAATCACCAAATTATGATGCATTATGTGTATATGCGCTAATGAAAATGCTGACTTTATCCTCTGAATCCCATCACAAAACATAACAAGGAAGTAAAAAGGCTTTAATTAGCAGAATAGATCCTTACTGTCACGGGAACAGATGGAATAGGATGTTACTGGTGTGTTTTGCCACCTTGAAAGGCTTGAGAATTACATGGTGTGAAACACAACACACACACACACACACATGCACTTCTACCCTTCCATCAATTTGTAAGCAGACATTTTCCTTTGTCTTAACAGAGCTTTTGAAGCGCACACATATGTGTTCAGGCAGATCAATAGGTGCTCACTGTAAAATGGACCCGGGCGTAAATTAACACACCAGGGAGCAGCACAGTGGCACAAGATTCACCAGGGTGTAATTTGGACAAATGCACCTCTGCTGCTTGAGTGAACAACAAGTAGTTGGGGGTGTTATTTACTGTTGCATTCTGGGTTATCTGTGTTCTACCTTTAAACGTGTACTATGACAACCTCAAACAACTTCTGTGAAATAAAAAAAAAACTGAAGTTGTATTCCCTAACTCCCCTCATTGCAGTATTTTTTTTTTTTCTTTTTCAAATATCCTACATAAGCGTGATGAAACTCCCATGTGGTCAGATACCCTTTGAAAACCTTCTGGAGGTACAGTAGGTTGCTAAAAGCCCCATTTTGTAAATTACTCAGTTTTCTTTTGCTAAACGTGGAAAAAAACTCCCTCTGATGTCAACAAAGTGTCTAATAGAGAAGTAAATGTGCCGCTCGTTTGTGTTTATTTTTACATCCTGCGGGCAAAATTTTGGCACTGAAACTCTCACTGCACACTGATCGCACAGCCCCAATGTCTCCCAACGTTGTGCAACTTCTATACAAAAAAAGATGGGCTAATGTTTAAGCACAAACAAAATTAGTTCAATCCCACACTTCCTTCATTGCATTATATATTAACAACCATGCAATGGACTCTTATAGCCAAAATGTGTGTGTGCACAAACGTACCTGTGCAGATGCAAATATATACACAGACAGTGACAAGACATACAGACGTGTGACAAAAGTTACACACTTACAGATACACACGAGTGTGTGTGTACACAGACAATAGCCTCCAACTCCCCTCCAGCCTGGCAGGTAATTGCTGTCTATGGGGGGACAGGTGCCTCTACAATGGAGCGCCAGTGTCCAGACAGGCTCTATTCACTGCCACTGTAATTACCTAATTGAAAAGCCCACAAGGGAAAGAGAGAGGATGTGTGTGTGTGTGTGTGAGAGAGAGAGAGAGAGAGAGAGAGAGGATGTGTGTGTGTGTGAGAGAGAGAGAGAGAGAGAGAGAGGTGTGTGTGGGGGATAAAAAGTGAAGAAAAGAAAAGATAAGCATTAAGGCTACAATAAATAAACCACATACACACACATTCTGTTACACACCTACAAATACATATACACTTTGACATTTGTGTAAGGGGACAAACATGTACATGACTACACACATGCACACACAGAAGCCTGAAGTCTCCTCTAAATCAGATCACTCTGGGGGTAAATATTGCCAGGCGCGGTTGAGGGATGGAGTGACAGAGGGGGGCAGTAATGGGAAATCTATTGTTGCACCATAAGGAAGAAGCCGAGAAAAGAGGGGGAGGGTCAGAGTGCGATAAAATATCAAAGCAGCGGGGTCACTCTCATTTCTGATGTCAGCTCCTCCGTCTCCGCTTCGGCCTGAAGTTTCTATGCAATATAGATGGGCAGAGCGGCTGGAGTACGTGCACCATGCTGCTGTAAGCATTTTGCATGTGAATGCATATTGTAAAACATGCAGAAAAATGCACTTAGTCGTCCTATTTTATGCATAAATCTACCTTGAGTGTAATTTATTACATACAAATTTCTGCTTTGTGTTTGTTTCCATTGAAGTTTTAAGCCTTGCTTGGAATGGTCATTAAAATAAAAAATAAAATAAAATCTTATTTATTGAGATTAAAATGTTGAACTTCCACAGAAACACTGGAATACTTGTGTACCACTGTTGTATTTTCCAGCATATTCTCCATACACAAATCTGTGCAAAGTAAAAATAAGCTTTTAATAAGTTATTATTGTTTCCCCAAAATGCTTGTTTTCCAAAAGCACTTAAAAAAATCCCAATTGCAAATGTCTTTAATCACCAAAAATCAAAACAGAAACTTGTACTATAAAACCTCCATGTAAATGGAAACCAGGCTATTTCAAAAGGATTATCAGAATCATAACATGCTTATTTATTGCTGCAGGGTGGAATAATATAAACCTTTAGATTTCCATTATTTTCCCTGGATTTTTAAAAAATTTGTCAGGTTCTGGGGTTTTTGGTTTGTTTATTTATTAGTCAGATTTTGTGAAGTTGTGTTTTCAACTTGTTCCTCATGTTCCTGTGTGTATTTAGTGTTTTGATTTATCCCCAGCCTCTAGGTTCAGCTTTTATTTTCTCATGAACTGGTTTCCTGTTTTGCTTTTATTTTGGTTATGTCTGTACTTCCTGTTCTCCTCATGTATCATTCAGTATCTTGTCAGTTCAGCTTGTCTCTTCAGTCTAGTGTTTTTCCGTTCAGGTGTTTCTTGTTTCTGTGATTAGTTCCTGTGTTTTTTTTCTCCCCATGTCCTCAGATGTTTTGAGTTTTGTAATCAGTTTGGTGTTTGTATTTAAACCTTTTGTATGTGTCAGTCGGAGTCGGTCTGTTGTCGCAAAACTTGTATGTCTTTGTCTCAGTCAATATCTTAGTCACAGTCTTTGTCTCAGCACTTAGTCCTTAGTCTTAGCCGTAGTTCTTGTTCCTGGTCTCAGTTCTTAGTCTCAGTCCTCAGTTCTCCTTTTTGTCTCGCACTGTTTTTGGATTACCTCTGCTTGGACTCACCGCCTCATCCCCTCATGTAAGTTTAGTTTGCTGCCACATCAGCATTTTACTTTCTTTCTTAAAGCCTTCTGTCGTTCTTAAAACCCGTTCAGTTGTGTTTTCCCCCCTCACTCACTGCACCTGGGTCCAACATTACAACCTCCCTCAAAACCTGACAAATTTCTCATGTTACAGTGATTTCAGTCTGGTGGGTTTTTTTAGGGAGTTTTTTGTATTTTTTCACTCAATTGTCATAATTTCAGTTCCATCTGTAATGGCATATTTATGTTCATTCACTCTTGTTGTTAATGCAGCTTCTCATTCGTCATTTACATTCATTTATTATAAAGTTATGATAAAACAATAGACCAAATTTTGGAATACTCGTCCATCTGACTGAAAAAAATCAGCTGGTGTTGAGATCGTAGTGTTTAGATGTACATGGTAATGTTACGTTTGAACCATATTTTTTTATCTATGCATGGCATAAGGTCATTTTTCACATCACTTAACTTGTCATGGATGTATTCGATACTACCGCTGGTCATGATTCAACGTGCATGTTTTTTAAAATGTTTTCCAGCTTCGCCTGATTTTAATAAACGGATCATGAACAAGCTTTTGCAAAAACTTGATGGCAGGCCGGAGAGTTCAATCATTAGGGGGGGAAAAAAAAAACTTGCAGCACAGTGGACTTTCAGTACCAAACATAAGGGACATTCAGACACAGAAATCACTGCCCTAAAACGTGACAAAAAACAAGTTTGTGCACCAGAAAATACAAATTTTCTTTTATAATAGTGCTATTTTCCATTAGAAATTCATGTTGCTTTAAAGAGGCAAAAAAAAAAAACTTACAAATTTCTTTTGAGCAAGTATTCACAGACAAACACTAGGAAAACTGCCTGGAGAGGCAGAGTCGAGGAGGGAGGCCATCTGTCTCAACTGGGTAGTAAGATGCAACAGGAAGAGAGAAAATGACATCAAACACTTGGCAGGACATCGGGCTAGTGCTCAGACAAAAGCAAGATACAACTTATGAGACAAACAAAACTGCATGAATATACAAGGACAGAAGATAATTACAAATCCTGTGTGAGATAAACACTAAATGGTCATAAAAAGAGCACAAACATGAGCTTAAAGAGGCTTTTTGGATCTATAACAACAGAGTTAAGGGATAGTTCAGGGTCACCTCAGTAAATTTTAACATACTGGCATTCTATCATGTGTTTAATCCCAAACACGACCCTGTCTCATGGTCTCCTTTTAATAAACTACAAGAATCCCATACTGAAAGAGAGTTTAAACTCCATCTTGGATTTTACAGGCAATCAAACATTTAAGAAGGTGCCTCAACACTGTAAAAAAGATTTGGTAATCTAATTTAACTAAACGTACTAGTTAAAATAAAAAAACGATAAAATTAATTCAAATAGATCAAAGTAATTGACGTTTATTTGGATCATCATACTTGGTTCAGTGCATGAAAAACCAGATACACATTTTTTTTGTGTGGTAGTAGATTAAAAAAAGAGTAATCATATTAAGGAAATGCTTCCTGTCAAGAATCTCCAAACATCACTGAGCTGTAATGTAGTTGCAAGCTGTATCTTAGTAGTCTCACATACTTGAAGAGACACTAATGTTCTCATTGTCCTTGGGTATGTTTGCTGCATCATAACAACCTGATTTGGAAGCATGTGTGCCTGCTGTGGTGCTACAAAGCTAAGCAGCTTGTATCCCCTAGGCCAACAATTCACAGGCTCGTGCAGCGTTCTTGAAATGTTTGGAGGTACAGTTGCATCGGAATCTTCAAAGCACTTTTCTGCTGTTTCTTGAAAGAGCCCCTCCCCCTAAAAAAAAAAAAGAAATCTCTGATTGATGAGTACATTGGGTATTTTTGTATTCACAGTAGGGCTGAAAAGTTTCTCTGCCTTCTTGATGCACACGGGGATGAAAAACTGGGATGAAAAACTGGGTCAGACACTAATACCTGGAGAAATAGTGTGCAAAGATGAAGAGAGAGAAAAGAAGCAGAATGTGGATAGAAAGGTAAAGTTAAAAAAAAAAAGGAGGAGGGTCACATTTGGCTGACAGCCTGATGATGGCGGGAGAATGCTCAGTGCTGGCGTCTCTTTACAGCAAAACGATTTCTCCCAGAGCTGGATGGGCGTCACTTGGCTTTGGCTTGTGTGGCATTTGTGGTAGAGAGCCTGACAAACAAAGGCAGTAAATAAGCTGCGAGGTAAATAAAGCAATCTGCTGCTGCAAAAACAAACAAAAAAAAACATCAATTTTTTTCTGTCAGTCTTTTTCTACTGGGTGAATCATGGAGGTAGATTCAGTGTCAGTTTGAGCAAAGATGTTACATTCCATTTCACTGGGCATCAAATGTAGCCGAGAGTTGCACACGTGTAAATAGGAAGTGCAGAACATGACATTCTGTTTGTGCGAAGCCTTCGGGTGACTTGTCTCCTGCAGTAGTGACATGTATACCCTATTACAGCATGTAAATGACCCCCTGCTGTGCAATCTAATGGTGCGCCATGACAAACACGCTCAAATGTGCCGGGAAGTTTTACCCAGTGTGTCAGACGGATGTCTTCAAAGCTCACAATGAATCCCAAACACGAGCTGATTCGGTATTGAAATTGGGACTTTCTGAAATTCAACCTTTTGCCTTAATAAGTTTTAATGAATAATGTATTATCTTATATTTTAGACCTGCAGTGAGCCAATAAAACAAAACCACATTTGCCTCTGAAGAAGAATTTGATCTCTCGCAGAGCTGCTGAAGTGCTCTAATCAATAATTTTGTGTGAAGTCTCGGAAAATTGTCCAGTGTCTCTCAGCACAGTAGAGCTTAGATGGAACAATATATTTCAATGAGAGTTGAAGCGTCAGACATTTTATCTGTGTAAATGTGTGGCGATATTCAAGTAAAGGTTCTCGGCTGTCGTGATTTTAGGGTTTATTTTTGGAGGTTTGTTTGTTTTTCCCATCCTTGTGTTTGTTGTTTTATTTGTTTCCGTTCACTTCCACATCGCGTCATTTGCCTGTATTTTTCCCTCAGTCATCCCAGTTCCTTGCTCTTTTCGCTCACCTGCCCTTCGTCATCTAATTAATCCAGCTGTTTGCACTTAGTAATAACTCCTCCCAGCATATATACTCCTTAGTTTCTACCATTGTTTTTTAGATTTTTACTGTTTGTGGGTCACTGTGCACCCCTGTTTTACCAGCCACACTTTATTTTGTTATAGCTGCAGGGTCTGATTTGACCAAATCATGTTTTATATTCTGTAAACCTAACTCTTGACAACATCTGTTCATGTAGCATCTTTTGAGGCTTAACCATCTTTTGAATTTCAGTGAATTTTTTGTCATCCATTCAGACTCAGGACTTAATAATAATGGAACGAGGCTGTTTGTTCTTACTTTGCACTGATGCATTAATGGGCACATTTCCACCTTGGTATTAAAAGCAGCCTGATCACACTGCACTCATTCTCTAATTTATCCTGAGGGGAAAATTTGCCTCTCTAAAAAGGGTCTTTCCTTTTGCTTGGTGGGTGCTTTGTAGCATAAATGGGACTTTGGTTTACAGCGTGTCATCAAAAGAACACATTATATGTTTGTTTTCTCTAAAAATGTCTCTCTTTTGATGATACCATTTTGAGGTTCAACTCTGTTTTCAGGCAGCCTCCAAAAGATCGAGCTCTGAAGCCACAAAGTACCTTAATTGCTGTATCAACGATGACAGCCCTTTTTTCTTTCATCACAACACACTCCATCAGCCCTTTACTCTGGCCTCCCACTATTTGCTCGTATCTGCTCTCTGGTAACAATAGCAAAAAATGGCCAAGCTTACCTGGATACCCCCGCTCCCTCCCCCTTGTTCTTTCTTTCTTTGTCCATCATGAACACACACCTACACACTTAGATTTAATAATTGTACAGTGTCCCCATTTTTCAAACATCTTCCACTCGACCCTCCCTGAAAGCTGGAGGTCACGCATTTATTCTAGACAGTTTCTCTTGGAGCACAAAAGATGACAGAAAAGGAATACAGTTGGAGTAATTTATCACAATATAAAGCATGTTTCAGGAAAATTAAACCTTTGGAAGATGAACTGTCAACGTCTTGCTACATTGGAGCCGTTGCACCCCACCCGTCCCTGAGGGCTTGGGATGTTACATGTTGCTTTAGGTCAATAAAGGTAATTGATAAGCTCTCATATGGATGTATAGTGATGAATGAAGGATATTTATAGTGTAATAAATCAAACTACCTCTGGAGCCATAAATGGACAGTAGTGCGCCCCACCTTAATGGGAATAAGCATAAACTCATCGCCTTTAATCAATGGCATAGACCGTCAAACACAGACACCTATAGGGCCGTGTTATTGGTCCATCACTTACGCTTTATGAGCACCTCAGAGCTGAGGCAGGGATAGTGTTGCATTGGGTGGCCGAGTCATAGATTATTGGCAAATCCATAGATCTGTCAAATAGGGTGTTATAAACATGGCATCAATCTTCAAGTTAGATCTTTAGGACTAATAAAACATCCCAAAATAAGAGAAAACATGAAACTTAGTGTTTTTAATTTTAAATATATATATTTTTTATGCAAAATTTTAACTTTGCCTTGCAACAAATACTATGAAAAAATGCTGCCCTCTGGTGGTTGAAAGATGAACCTTACAAAAATATGACAACGTTGAAATGATCTTTATTTAAAACACACACACAGTAATAGCAACGTACACGTTCGGCGTTATTTCCATTGCAGCTTTTGCAAAACATTCAGAGGTGCAGAAACCAACACAGAACGAATAAAGCTAATTTTCTTTGGTATCAGAAGTGAACTTGTTCACACATTCAGCACCTGTCTGCTAATGCATACAGCTTCAACTCACACTATCAGCAAAAATCGAATCTCAGTTAATTAAAAACAGAATTGCAGTTATGTCATGGCATTGGTGCTTTGTCGTTATTACCTCTTTTATTAAGAGCGTTTCACAAATTTCCCCAAGGGAAATGAATGATATTGTAGCGTATCATACTGTAACGCATCATAAGTTTTAATAAATTCTCCAATATGGAAAGTTCTGCTTTACGTTTCTTTAAATTTTGTACCTTTTAGTCTGTAACCAAAAGTATATTAAGAAGAAACCCATACGTGTCTCACTAAGTTGTCTGTAAACTAAAATAAAGCACATGTCTAGCATATGTGCTTATGTTCAGTACTCCGGTTCCAGCAGGTTTCAGACATTTACATCATACTTTTCTTCACAGCAATTTTACAAGAGGTGAGCAGTTATTAGTCTCACACAGACACAATCCCAGCTGGCTTATTGAGCTACAGAGCAGCTGTTCTCCAGCGTTTCATGCTGTACTTGTGTTCTGTATGGTTCAATAGTTCTGTCAGTTTGTCAGGTACAAGCTTGTTTACCAAGCTGCTGCTTCGTTTTGTGTTGGACATGAAGACAAAAAAAAAAAAAAAGACAAGCCAGGCCCAAGTGAGTTCCCAGCTCAGCAGTTTGTTCACTTCCTGGCTCAAACTTCTGAAAGTTCATCGCCAGCGAAGTTTTATTTTGAAGGTAACGTCACGATCCGCGTGAAGGTTTTCGGTTAATGTTCGCCAAACTGAGGGAAAGTCTCTTGGTGAGGAGTGCGTGAGATTTCCCGCAGTACGTGTGTGTCGTCTTAAGAAGCTCCTCCTTCAAAGGATCCAACAGAGAGGCGACGGGGTCTGAGCCGAACGGGTACTGGGGAAGGAAAAAGGAGTTCGGTGTAATTTTAGAATTTATTACAATCTCAAAATTCAAATTTAAATGATGGCACATCAAAAAAAAAAGAGAAACTTAAATATTTCTCTAATAAACTAGATCATAAATCTATCATGGACATGCTTTTTTTCCCTCTATCCCTTCAAAATAAAATGTATTTGAAGCTATAGGCTTTAAGGTCCAGTAATAACGAGACAGCGGTACAAGTTTCATGTCTTCCCAATAATAAAGGGGCCTTTACAATGCTCCGAGGAAATCAAACAGGGATTAACATTTTTACGCTTGGCTCATTTGCTTTGCAGTCGGGGTCTTTGATATTGGATGGCAAAGAGAATGGTGTTTTTACGAGCACATACTCACACGCGCCCGCCGCTCATAAAGCTGCATTTACAGTTGTTGTATTGATTTTTGTCGAGGCTGACAGTAATGCTCGCGTGTGGAATCAAACTCTAAATGCACCGCCGGTTGTAAAAAAGGCAACAGCTGCTTCTCGGACTCTGACTCTCGCGGCGGTGGGAGAGAGGACGATCCAGAGAATACGTGACCACTGCTCTGCTTCATAACATCAAAGTTGTGTTTTTCTAATCCATCTATTATCTGTTCATAATTTCTGAATGCATCTACAGCTCAGCTGGCTCGTCACCTGGGTACGCACCTGTTCCCTTTTAAGGTTCTTTACTCTTTTATTTGACCACAATCACGTTAGTAATTCACTTCCTATCAGATTAAAGCCTTCGCGCCTGGTAAACTGGACACAAATCTATAAAAGTATTGTTTTTGTGGGGGGTAAACGTCCTTGTGCACAGCATCACAGGTATATTCTAGTAATTGATCCTGTCTCATAAAGTCATTGTTTTAACTGCAGGCCATAGATGAGGTATAGATAAACCATCAGCCTGATCTATGTTCAATGGCAAAGCAATGAGACTCACAGATGGCTTCATTAGCTAAATTCCACTTGTCGTCAATATCATTAAACAGTGGCAACCGATAGACATCCTCCTGGGGGGTGGGGTTAGATTTCATCTTCTAAAGGTTGAGATTTGTGTGATACAGCGAAGGCAATCTGAAGTCCAAAGCAGTTTTGGTCTTCGAGGTCAGCGGCAATCCAAAATCTCATCCAGGATAGTGAATGTGCGTGTGACGGAGGAGAGCAGTTGGGTCAGCGGGGTCGTAAAAGGGCTTTTACATCAAGCGCTGAGCTAAATTACACCCGCAAGACTTTGAGAAGTGGAGTCAAATCCCCGTTTTAAAGTTTGATGCACCCTGGAGACTTTTAACGAGGGGGCAGTCCCGACTTTTCGCTCGCCTCTGGAAACGGACGCTGAATTTCAAGTCGAAACGAACAATACAGAGAGTGGAACGTTTTAACGGCTACACAAAAGATCGATGAGGGTTTTTAATAATCCGACTTGTGCGGAGAATAATTTAGTTGTAAAAATCAACAGACTTTCCCCGACACACCAACCTGCTTTATGGCCTCGTAAACGGCCCTGAAAGCCGGTTGTTTGCTGTCGTGGTAAACTCCTCTGTTGCCATGTAAAATGTAGACGCCATCCTCCTCCGCGGAGGCGCAGTTACTGCCGTAGATGCAGTGATCTGGGCGGTAGTTCCACTTGCACGGAAACTCCAACAAAAACTCTAAAAACAAAAGGGAAAAGGATGAAATCTTTGATATGATATATGTTTGGAGATACCTGACGGGAACCTTACTGGGATTATGGTGGAAAATAATATTCAGAAGGTCCTGGTCTCCCCAGGTTATATTCAGTTTGTACTTCTGAAGGAGAGGCATCAGCAGCTCCTCCCAGCGGAGTCCTACAGATGTCATATCATTCTGTTGACACAGAAAAAGAATTTCAGCATGAGCAGACGCCAAATACGGCAGGAGGAGGACACCTTGTGGTCGACAGCAGGTAGCACACTGGAGCGTCGGGTCTTACCTTGAAGAAGCTGCTCCTCATTCTTGTTATGTTCATGAGCATGACACCTGAATTGATGCCTGTCCTGCCATAGAAGGGGTGCCGGGCGAAGCGGTTGTACCAGGCAATGCGAGGCTCCTCGTGCTCTGGGGACATGGCCGCCAGCTGGGAGGGATTAAACCTTGACAAAAACGCCCACAAGTGGTCCACCGGCTGCAGGAAGAGGATGTCCGAGTCCACGTATATGATCGAATCGACGTTCTTTAGAATCAGCTGAAAAAAGTAGATGTTGCTTTTAATGTTATTAATAACGCTTCCTAGCAATTTACTGTGAAACATTTCTTTTTTTTACTGTATGTGATATTAAATGTTTGGCTGCTTACAGGTAAGAAAAGCCTCTGAGAAGCGCAGGGTTTAAAGAGTTTCTTCCATTCTGCTGCGTTTTCACTGGGAAAGCTGATGGAGTAGATTGTGTAGTTGTACTTCTGACGAACAAAACCGGGCCACGACTCCAGCTGTAACACATAGAAGAAGAAGAAGAAGAATGAACCGAGTTAGTGGTTGAAGAAAACAGAATATTGACTATCCGTTTCACAAATGATAACATTTCTCTCACTGCTTCTGTGAAGCTGCCGTGAAGCTGATCTTCAGCAAAGATGTGCAGGTAAAGGTGACCGATACTGAACAGCACGGCAGATTTGATCATGGTGACAGTCTCCTGCAGTCTCTCCCCACAGGCCACCACAGCCAGGTGCATGGGAGGTTCAGTTCTGCTCCGAACGCTGTTCCCTGCAGCTCCCATCTGACCGCGCTGACGCATGATATACCTGAAAAACACAGGCTCAATAGTCATTTTACAGAAAGAAGTAACGACCCTATTTTTACAGCTTTCCTGTTTAATATGGTAAAAATGTTAGTTTTGTTTCTACTTCCTGTTAAGTGCAACAGGAGGAACTTGTCTGCAGCCTTGATGATGCTTTAAATGTTAGGACTAAAATTATTAACAGGATGTATCATACAACACAGGTTAACCAAGCAACCTGAAAGAAAAATATATGAGACGCAAGGGTTAAAAAATGAAATGATTGTGGAAAATAAAAAATGTAACATTTGAAGTTGTTGTTCTCCTTCTTTTGTAGAGAGAATTTCTTGTATCAGTCTCATTATTCGTTTTAGATCAATAAACAAATGCTTTCTAAAGCGACAGCGACCTCTGGCGGCAGCTGAAAACGGCCCCACTGTTCATACAATGACATTTCTATTTATACGAAGAAAACTTGTGAAAATAAATGTGAAATATTACGCTTTTTTTTTTTTTTTTTTACTGAAAATAAACTTTTGAACTTTTTTTAAATTTGCAGAAAATTACAAATTTGTCTATGAAATGTTACACTGTTCGAGACTGTTTCTCTGTATCTTTCAGTGCACATTGAAACAAGTTATATGTCACGGCTGTATGATTAAACATTATTATTATTTAATAATTTTAGTTAGTAAACATCCACTGAGTCTCGCTCACATTCCTATACATTACCGGTTGTCATGGTCACCAATGATTACACACTTCCGCATAAGCTTTAATTGTGAAATATAAAGTGTCCAGCTTCAGAGCACTATGACCAATACGTCAAACATCATGAGTCTTACCTCTGGTACCAGTGGGGATTTAGGGGCCCAGTTTTGTCTGCAGACCCCGGCCTTGCCCCGGTGTCTCTCGCTGGGATGAAACCTCTCTTTGGTACGTTTCCTCCAGCCGAGTGAAACAGTTTAGTGTACATATATAGTCCTGAAAACACGGCGAACACCGTGCACAGAAGCAGTGCACGTACGTACCGCCGCATTATGGTGTCTGGAAACACATCTTGTAGCTGAAGTCATGACATAAAAACTAACGTGAAGCACTTAGCAGTTAAGTTAGACGCCCTATGTAAGAACTTCCGGTTAGCGCCTACAAAATAAAACTTTTCTTAAAGGCGCAGCAGCCCCCACTAATAGTCATCATTACAGAAAATACGTGCTCTATCACTCTTTAAGGTTTGGAGAGCTCGTACTACAGTGGAATAAACAAATAATATCTCTACTACTAGGGTTTAACATCATGTAATAACGTCTCAATTTTGAATTCCTTTAAATATAAAACCTCTATTTTTAAGTACTTTCTTCTCATAATCATCATAAACAAGTATGCAATATACTCTATTACACTGGTTGTTATGAGGTTGACAAATACTTTCTTTCACTGTTTTATTTTTACACAAATTTTAAATTGAGAAATCCCCACGATGATGCGTTCAAGACCCAATCCTATATTTTGTAGGTGAAACAAGGAACTTCCGGGTTTTCTGGACACTTCGTGCAACTTGCTGCGGATCACGCAGGGCCGCCTAGAACCGGTGTGGGGGGATGGGTGGGAGCTAAAACTGAATGGGTTTCGCCTTGAAAAGACTCTTTTCAGAGTGGCTTATTGAGACGGGTGCATTTGACACGCAGAGCTCAGAGTCAATAGAATTTTCATTAAGTGTGGAATGATACAAAAATAATAGACAAATAAAAAAAGTGTTTGCACAAGTAGAGGTGTGGTGGTTAAAGAGAACTGGTAAACTTGCATCATCATGTATAAACTGTCTAGAGGAAAGAAACTTCTTGTGTTGTAAGAAGTACAAGCAGACATGCACACCAGAAAATAAGTGAACATGTAGTAATTCCACAAATTTTCTTATTTCCAATTTGATCATTTTCCTATTCAGACATGTAATAAACAATTGACACATTTCTTAACAATGAAAATGACAGAGAAAACAAAGATTAAAAAAAAAAAAATGCCAACAAGTGACACAGTGGCATTTTAAGTATCCTTCTGTTTTTTTCGTTGTTTTTTTTTTTTTTTTTTTGCCACAGATATTTTTCCAAACAGTTCTTATCGGGTTCACACATCCAGTCCCAGCTAGATACATGAACCTCAAAGACACAACAAACAATATTCACAAACTAAAAGACAACCTGCCCACAATATATATCAGACTTTAATATTTTCATGCCATGACAGTTTGCTGAACGTGTGCTAAAATGTTAGATAAAAATCTCAACAACGACACTGATATGTTGAATAATACAACCAAATCAAAACATTGTAGTATAATATTTTAGAAATATCTACTTTCTCTGTATTTATTCTATAGGATTTATTAGTTATTGTGTAGTTAGATTGATTAATGGTGTTGGGATATTATTTTCCTCAAAAACTCTGTCCATCACCTCAGAACAGTTCATGTCCAGAACTCTTTTGTCCCGTTTTTAAGAGGATACAGGGCAGATTCAGCCCCATTTGTGCAGCACGGACTGGACTGGAGTCGCTAACGTCCCTTTCCTGTGCGATCTATATTTCTTTAAAACAAACTTGGCTTGAAATGAGCTTTAGATAAAGTCAATAAAAGCACAAAAAAACAGATATTTTGTGTGCAGCTGTGACTGTGTCCATGGCGTGGCCTCGTCATGATCAAGTTACAGATGAGAGCTTGATGACACATCACACATACTTTCAGGATAAGTCATCACGCTAAACTCTTTGTCCTTAATGTCAGGAAATACCTTTTTGTTGTGAAGCTTGTTCTGCAGTAGTAATTAAAAAAGATGGCACTGTGTGAGAACAACGCAACTGCCGGGAGCCCAAGTTAAAAAGGATGTTTCAGTTGTTTCGCTGACGAGATGAGACAAAAGTAGATGGCGGCCATCTTTAAAAAGACTTGAATCTCTAAAAATTTCCTGGTAAATGTTAAAATAAAGATCACACTGAAATTTTTTTTATATTACAGTTATATTACGGATGTCGCGGAAGTGCTACATTTAGCTGCTGCTGGTGAGATTTACGCTTGTAAATAACCACATGATGCCAAACTGATGTTGGTTAAAAGGATTATAAACTTTTAGTGATTTTAGGTTTTTTTTTAAGAAGGCAGCCATCTATTTATATCAATCTGAGCTGCATTCAGGTTAGCAGTTAGCTCATCAGTCATGTCTCTTTCTCCAGACTGAAGTTTTACACAGAAAAACACTTTAAACTGGGCAAAATATCCCTTTAATTAAGGAATCCAGTACTGCAGCTCAGACTCTGCCAGCACAAACATGGTTCATACATACTAAATGGTCTATTTGTGAAACTTTACACAGTAGTAGTGACACACTGGGACCATCAGTACCAGCTACTTTTCATGTAAATATAGTTTAGGAATTGTGTTTCTGGCTTTTTGAGTGGCGTGTGCAAAGTTTCCAGTTTACTTTCACTCAAAATTTGGTCTAAAATGGGCAGTATTTACCTGCATCAGTAGGGTAGGGTAGTGTATAATTAGTCTACGTGGTACTTAATGATCGTTAGTACATAAAACAAATGATCAAGACAGAACTGCAACTTTTAGTATCTCTAATTTACCTGATACAAAGTTAAAAATGTGACACTGTCTCTTAAACCACACTGTCAACCAGATGCCTCTTTATGTTTATAACTATCATACTTTTATTACCAAACCTGCTCCAAAAATATTAGGTGAAAACATCACATGGTACCGGGTGTACAGTCTCTATGCCGTGTCAATAAAAGTCTGTCCACAGCAGAGGGAGTCCGAGAGGGAAAAACTCTGAGTCTCGAGATCAGGAGTCAAAGTTTGGTGTCTGGCTGAAAGCTCGAAGTTTTTAAGAAGAAATCCACACAAGGGGAGGAAGAGGTCACTCTGCTGGCCACTGACGAGGATCATGATGACGATAGTAGGACTGTACATTTCCTTGTAGAAGGGGAAAAGAAATAAATCATGATCCAACAATCTGTCCAAAGTTTGTCCTGAATTGTACACAGAGATATTTCTCAGGTCAATTCTAACAAAGTTTTTCATGTGGATCAAAACATTTCTGACTAAATATTCTATCAGCAGGTTTTGGACAGTGTTGCGCCCTTTTGATTATACAAAAAAAAAAAAAAAATCCAAATTTTAACTAGTTCAAAACGACCAGCAAAAGCTGTTTCATATTGCTTCAATTATGCAGAATTTAATGATTGAGGAGAATCTTTCAGTAAATTTGACCTTTCAACAACAACAACAAAAAAAATCCTTAAAAAAAAAAAATGATGGAAAAGAATGTAGGAAGCTCTCCTGGTGAGCTGTGGCTGTGAGTGAAGGTTTGGAGGGGCTCAGTGGGACTCCCCGTTCACCGAGCTCCCCTCTCCTCGAGGTGAGGAGGAATGAGAAAGGACCCTCTCTGTGTTTTCTGAGCCGGAGCCGTTCTGACTGTGGTGGTCGGCCGTCGAGGTGGAGCTGGAGGATGTGGCGGAGGTGGTCGAGGGCTTGGCCTTCTCCTTAAAGTCTGTTATGATGACTGTCAGGTCCCCAACCGTCACCTCGAGGTGCTGAGCGCTGCTGCGGTCGATGTTTTTTAATCTTGGCCTGATAACGAGGCAGAAAAAAGGATCAAACTTTCAGACATTAAGCAGAATGTCTAATAATATAAAACAGTATCTAAACACAGAAACTCCTTGTCGTGTTTACCTCATCTTCTTGTGACTGTTCTTCTTTATTGCCGACTCCCGTTCACCCTTATCCCTCTCAACTCTCTCCTTCTTTTCCTTTTTGGGCTGCGACGGCAGCACAAACTGCTGCGTTACCTGCTGCTGAGAGACGAGCTGGGAGACGGGACGAGGCTTCCTGATCCGGGAGGAGGAGGAGGAGGGGCGTGGAGCATAAAGAGAAGAAGAGAGACCGAGTGTGGCCGATTAATGAGAAGGAAGATTACACACAGCACATGGGCCCTTTGCTGTAACCAAGAGCCAATCATCACTGCCTAAGATGGTTGAAATGGTACCACATCAGCCAAAACCTGTAGAATCTCAAGTATGTTAACGATTTCTCAAACTTTACAGTATATTGCTCCATGTTGCAGGACCAAAGCCTTTTTCATGTGAAATAAATTTGCGTACGCTTCATGTTATCTAAGATGAGCCAAACAGGCTGCTGCTCCTCAGTGTTGCATTCTGTCTCTCTGCACTCTTCTTACAGCTGGCTGCATATGGAGAGACACATATCAGCTGGAAGCATGACTCATTTTGATGAAAATTAGGTTGCAGCTCATTGAATCTGACTGTCTCTGTGCAGGTTCAGTGAACTTTATGGTTAAGATTGAACGGCTGGGCTGTTGTTTATGCACTTTTTAAATGTTTTTACGATGGAAATAACCCAAAACACGTAGGTGTCCGTATTTTGTTGTCACATTTTTAACATTGTGTTTGTAGATTTAAAATATCTGACGTTTATCACTTGAATAGAGGATGATTTTGACTTTTCCTGACAAGCTTAAGCTCTTTTTGAAAAAGCAGCAGTGCAGCAGATTGTTCCTGTTTCTTTTCCTGACACACAAACACCACCAGCTGTCAGGAGATGGGAAGTGTTTCACGCTAAATATCCAACTCTTTATGCTCTTGTAGAATTTTACATAGACGTGGGCATGTTTTTTTCTTTAAATGAACATGTAAATGAGGACAAACATTCACTGTCTGGTTAGCAGAGAAGAACGAGTCACAAATAACAGATTTGTAAATTAAATAGAGGTGCAAAACCCTAATTGGTGCCTTAATCCTCTGAGGAATTTGCTGACAAAGTCACCAAGTTGAAAACATGTTTTTAAAAATGACATGAAGATCTGAAACTCAACACACAGATGTGCAGTTTGATGGTGAAGAGATGGACTGCTCAAACCTGATTTATTCCCAATAAAAGAGAATAAAGACAGTTTCAAACATCATGAGAGACTTTTTAAGCGCTTTTTTCACACAAATATACTAAATATGCTTCAGAAACATGCATGAATCAGGTACCATCACACATACACACACAGAGCAGTGAGCAGATGAAGCAAGAAGGAATACTGATGAGAACACAGTGTTTTCTGAATCCTGTGCAGAAGTCATGTTTATAATTAGAGCTTAACGTTCTCACTGAAAGCTTGTTATGTAATTCAGTATCTCTCAATTGGCTTTTATTTATTTGTTTTTTTTTTATCTAATAATGTTTCAAAATGATATTTAATCTTATGAAATGTAATAAGATGTGATTTTTTTTATAAATGTTCTGCAAGTGGAAATGTAGAAATCTTTTTTTTTTTATTAGAGTCCATTTGACCATCTATAGAATTTTACCAAGTTGAGCCTTGAACCGTTAGATAAACCTTATGTAGAGGCTTCGATCTTTATTTTAAAGAGCGAGTATTAATGGCACAACTAAAGTTTAATGATTTTGGTGTGACCTATATTTGGACCGAGCTTCAAAGAGACTCTTCTCAGAGCTTTCACAGAACTTAAATGTGATGTTAGCGAGACTAGAGTGAAATGCAAATGGATCTCTTGGCCTATATAAGTTGTCTGATAAGGAGGAGATGGTGAGATTTTGTCAGTCTTGTCAGCAAGATGCAGCAGAAGTGAAAAAAAAAAACACTTTCTACTTCCTGTGTAGAGTTTCAAACACTTTACTGCTCTGTTTAGTGTCTTAAACCTAAAATACAAAGAGTGTAGTGGTCACGCAGCAAAAGAACCGAGCAGCTTCTGTAAATAAATAAATGAATGAATGAATTAATAACCCAGGTTGCGTCTTATATAAGCTCCTTCTGTTTGTGCTCTGTGAATTTCATTTGAGTAATCGCTGAGTAAATTACTTCTGCTAATTAATGCAACTAATCTGAGCCAGTTTTACTTGAAATATAATCAGGAAAACACTGTCGTCTGAGTTCAACAGCATCGTGAGCCAAAGATTTTGTCCATTTAATCTTTGTTTGTTACAGTGAAGCTGAGAACTGGCTCAATAACCTGATGAAACATGAGGCAGATGAGCTAATATTGTGATGAGGCAGAGCAGCAGGTCTAAACAGAACTGCCTCTGTTAACCCAATCAAATGGTGTTTATCCTCCCACTTAGAGCCTTTTACTCGCCTCCTTCTGGACGCTGAGCGTGCGTCTGGATGAGTGTTTATTGATTCCAAAAAGGATTTCTGCACATAATGTAACAGCCTTTTCCATCTGACGTTAACGCTGAGTATTGGAAGAGGTGTTGTTTGCTACGCTCGTGACATCCATTTCCACAAGAGAACACTTGCAAATAAGTAAGAAATCATTCTTTAGCTTCTGCTCACTTTCACTTTTTATAGCTGAAGAGTTACAAAAGCAGACTTGCTTCATCCTGCAGAATGTGGGCTGTAAAAACAACTAAAAAAAAAGTGCTGCCACTGAACCGTCACATTTCACTGACGGGGAACTCTCCCTGACCTCTTCCTGAATATGTCACACACACACATGCACATGCACACACGCACAGTTTCTACCACTATCTGGCTCTTGTGGCCTTTTGCACTCCTCCCCCTCCCTCCCATGCACTCACTGACCTCACACTTTTCCTCCACTGCTGCTCCGAGCTTGAAACAGACGGTAAATCCCCTGACGCTGCCTGTCTTATAATTAGAAAGTAGATGTTTGCATGCAACAGACTTGACGGCAATCTTTTAACTTTTCTAAAAATATATGTATTTATGTATTGACAAAGTAAAAATAACAGTCTGAGCTGCAGAATCAGTGAATGTAAAGACCTTTTATGTAAGTTTGATTCTGCTTTCCGGGGTTTCATGTGATCAGACGTCACGTGACCAAAGCACAATGACCAGCAGATGCTTGCATGGTCATGTGACTAGCATTAATCTTAAAAACATCAAGCTTGCATGAAGTTTAGAGCTGCCAGCGTAACAATTTTCCCTTTCTAGAATTATTTATTGAGATTAATGTGCATTATTCTTTAGAATCCAAAGAAGACAACATGAAGAATCTGATTAGCACAAAGATATTCCAAAATAAAAGCTAAAACCTTAAGAAGCTGATCAAATATACCTTTTTTATCCATGTTTCCTTGGTTTCTTTTGTATTTACCAGTCAAAAACATGCTTAAATCTTACTCTTCCCTGTTGTTTTTGCTTCAATTCTTAGTCTATTACAGCAAACTGAAATAAAAATCTTCTCTGAAATGTTTTCATAAGATGCCTGTTATCTTTACAGCACAAGAAATGACATGTGGCATCCTTCTTGGAAAGACTGACACATACATAGTCTCAGCAGGGCATCTCTGGTCATTTCCCTCATTAAAGGGTTGATTTTGTAAAGCTGTGTCAGAAACGTCGCTCTACAGATGTCGACAGCTGTTTGGACTACGTGTTTTGTGTTGCAGAGTACATTGTGTGGTGAGTAAACAGCCCACAGGACAGCTGGTGGTCTGCAAATATGCATTAGAGCGTGGAGTTATAAACAAATCTCATCAGTGATGATTGTGAAATAGCTTATTTTACACCCTGCTGATCATCCTCAGTCCAGGTGTGTGCGTGTTTTGTTGTATTTTTTTTCCCCTTCAGCAGGTTGCTCCTGGGAGCTCCTCCAATCTAATGATTAATGCCTTTGCCTGTCTGTACATGCTAGCACTCCGTGTATATGTGTGTGTGTGTGTAACTGAGACAGATGGCTCTCGGCATCCCTGCAGTTTTTGACACCTTCTACAGCCCACTGACCACACTGTGCTGCGCTCCCTCTCACACAAACACACAGAGCAAAGTGTCATGCATCAGTGTCACCGTAGTAATTACAAGCTTACCATGCACTCATCATTTGGAGCCGCAGTGATGTAATAACTCCCAGCTTCATTGTGCGAGGTGTTTGCATCCCATCTTTCAGGAAGTAATCAGTTACATGTGTATATTTAGGCTCGTATGTTTTACCTTCTCTTTAATACTCAACGAAGCTTTTATTTAAATTAAGTAATAAAACATGTTTCTATGTGGCTGTTCTCGTGATCACAGGAGGCATGACCTAGGTTTTTTTTTTTTTATTCCAAAGATCAAAGAAAGTGCAACACGAAATATCTACGAGCGTTTCATAACACTTTATAATTCTTTGAAGACTTGAGCTTCAAAGAAGCTATTTATTGGCACTAAAGGGAATGAAAATATGTGAATCTTGTGTTACTCTCTGCAGGCTGCTCAGGTTAGTTTAATCAGAATAGAAAACGCCTATTCGAACTGTCAGAAAAGCAAAATGTGGATTAGTTTTCGGTGTGTCTGTCTCCAGTGTTTATACGCATGAATATTTTCATGTCTTGACTCTTGAGTCATGAATTTTTCTGCTAGGAGGACAAAATGTTACCTGTTCTGCTCTAAAGGACAAACTACACGTCTAAACCCTGATTTTTAGCAAAGAAAAAACTCTTCTTATTTATTTTTATAAATTTAGACTCTTGCTTTTCTGCTTGATCACACCGTCCAAACAGAGACGCTGCAGGGCTGCACAGGCGTCTGCTTTCAGATCGCTTGCCAGGGTGACGAGAGCTCCTTCGTGGTGTGTTGTGTAAGTTCTCTCCTTCACACACACACAGATTCAACTTTATAATTCACCTTCCCAGTTTCAGTTCTGCATCTTCAAAACAAAATGCACATGTCTAATCTTTATTAAAAATGGCTGGTGACTCTCAGACTTTGTGTGTAAGAGGGTGGAGTCCACAGCAGGCATTGTATGTTTAACTATATGCACAAACTACTCTGTTTGGATGTTTGTTCATGCAGGATAAAACTTATTTACAAAGTCAGGCTCTTGTTAAGATGATCTCCTACATATGCAGTCTTATCTTTGATTGTCTGAGTTGGAGTTAATGTTTATTTTCTGTATTAAAAGTGAACTGAAGACACTCCTGATTCCAACACCTAGTGTGATGATAGACTCATCTCTCCATCGCTCTGCCACGACTCACAATCTCTATTTTTACACAATCCGACATCTCCAGCAGGCTCGCTGTTATCTTCTCTCTGTAATGGATGTTGACTTACTGTTGGATTCATAAAGTACAAAATCTGATGCGCAGAATATTTTTTTTTCTGTATCACATGGAACTAATAAGGGTCTCATAAAATATAATTTAAAAAAGCAGATGGGATTTTGTCTGTTCTCTCTGTTTATAATTTAGATTTGTTTGTTTATGATTGTGCAACTTTAAACTAGAGAATTTCAGCACAGCCTCTGCTAAAATCAGCAGAAGTGCTGCACAGTTCTTAGTGTGCACGTTGCACGTGGGATTGCAAGGGTGAGCTTTAGCAAAGCATGAGGAAACCTCGTCTAAACAGCCGAATGCTGACAGCTTCACCGGCCAGCCGGAATAGTTTGTGCTTGTTTTAGGTGGAGCTGAAAAAAAAACCTGCACATCAGTCATTCTGTCAGAAAGACGCCCTGGGTTAAGTTCAACGCCAGGAGGGGAGGTAGAACTGGAACAAACAGCAACCACATGGAGAAAAGAGGAGATAATTAACACAAACAGGACAGAACTAATAGAAACATGATCAGGCTCATTGTCCTAATTTATAGATTTAATGCGCCACTGCAAACGCAGGTTGTTTTTAAACATGGAGAGTTTCCCTGGTGGCTGGTCTGTCAGATCAGTGCAGTGAAGTGTTCCAGGTAGTGCAGACACAAGAGAAGGGAGCACACTGCTCTATTATGCACCGTAGTGTTTAGTTTAGGTTTAACAGCTGTCTTTCAGAAACACTTTCCATCACATCTTTTAGCTTTTCTTAAATACTTAAAAGCATTAGATAGACGTTCTAATCCAGAACAAGTCAAACTGGGTTGCAGTCTGAGGCCTTCTGTGTCTTGCTCAAGGTCTCAAGGTTCCTGGGTATTAAAATGAAAGAAAGAAATGAAGAAAAAATGTATAACCTCAGCCCTCAGTTATCAAACTGCCTCTCTAAGTATCACAACGTCTGTTTTCAAAGCCTGTCTGAACCCGAGACTTTCAGGAAAGGGAAAAAAAAAAAAAGGATCTCACTCCCACTTTTTTCTCAGCACTCTTATTATAATTAGTCTCCATGATATGTTGTCTCCTTCAAGACTGCTTTAATTAAATACTGTAAGCTAGCAGCTTGCAGTCAAAGAGCAATATTTTTTCTATTTAATTTGCAGAAATGACTGCGTCAGGTTTGCAAAAACAAGAAGCATGAAAGTAGAAACCTTTTGCACGAGTCAAGTTTAGCCAAATTTGTTTGAATTAGCAGAACATCAGCTGACTGACACGAAGTCAAAGTACAATCTACTGACACCTACATCACAGACAAGCATGTCCAGTTTTGCTGATGTGTCCTTGTATGTTCTCAGATTCACAGACTCGACATCCTGCTTTTAATCAGCCGCTGGCTTCAGACCCCTGCAGTAGATCATCTTACCACATCACGAGAATCTAGATCTGCTAACCCTTCATGAAACATTCATCTTCATGTCTGAGCACACAAAGAAAAACACATTCTAAAGCCTGCAGTGACGTAAGTGTTGTTACTGTGTTATTACAGCATGACAAACTGATTTAAGCTAGTGTATTTGAACACTTCCTCTAACGAGACACTGCGTGACCCTGTCAAGCAATAAGTCATCGATTTGCAGTAATGGCTCAGTCACGCTTATTTAGTAACCAGCATAAGAATTTGCTGTGTCCCACATTTATATTCTGCATGTTATTTGCCCTTTCTCCACCTTTCTTGCTCGCTGAGAAACTTATCTTACTATCCTACTTATCTGGTGTGTTTGGTCTCAAACAGCTGTGACCACCTGTGTGGCCATTTTTGCTGCAGTCCTATAGGTTCAATCTGGTGTGTGTGT
>SSNP01000130.1:1154461-1287708 GCA_006937955.1 Pachypanchax playfairii
TGTCCTTGGCAACTTCTAAAAACGAATAAAAAAAACCCATCCAAATCGTTAAAAACAAAGATTTAGCAGCTTTTGGCATCATGAGGATTCAGTAAGTTCTTGGCAGCACTGAAGTGTCCTCAACAATCAACACTCGGTTGCAATAACATGGACAGAGTGACAGCAGCATGGCTGCTACTTAAACTAAACCCAACAACTGTGCATTCGTGTGTGTGCGCGTTTGTGCAAAAAATATGCACCATGTCGTGGTGAAAATTTGCATGATGGGCGCATCTGGGCGTGAGTGTGTGCATGTGTTTGCCCCTCAGACAGCAGGCTGATTAAGCTGTTGCATAGTAATGAGGTATGGCTGTCTGTCTGGCAGCTGCTCTGAGAACCTCTTTTCACGACTAGCCCTCCCACTCACACGCACAAAGAAATTAAACAGAATCATTAAACGCAAACCAAACCCTGTACAAAAACACACAACACGCCATTAAACCCATCACAGATCCATTCTTGTTTAACTTATTGCTTATTTTTTGGGAAACTTAGAGCTAATGCAGAGAATTATTAGTGATGCATTCAAGTACATGTAACAACACTGTGTCCCACAGTCAGAGAACAGCTAGACTTCCTCTCTTTTACCCTTTGTTGTGTTTTCCTTCTGATAATGATGGCCACTCAGGAATAACTGTAATTTCCTGTTTGAAATTACTGATGTCAGAGTGAAATATCAGCACAAAGCCTGCGTGCACCTTTTGTGCTACATAAGTATCTGTTAGTGAGAAGTCACTCACTTCTTTTGATACGTATATATTCCTTTTTGTTGATTATAAATACCTCTAGAGGAAACAAATGTGTATCTAAACAATGTCAACAAGAAGGCTGGTGTTAGTTTGTTGATTTACTACTATACATAATCTGAGTTTACTTTACAGATTAATAAGCTTAAAGGAAAACAAGTGTAACAAAATAAGGTTAAATACTGAATAAATATATTATGTCTTTGTTATGTCGCGTTATAAAAACAAATTAAAAGGCGATCGTGCTAAAGTGCCTTTTCCTGGGGGTTGTGGTGGGGCCAGCCCCCGGGGACTCCGCTCACTGGGGCCCGCTAATGCCAAACACATCAAAGGTAATGTAAATCTATCCTTACCTTGTTGATGTCCCCTTCCTGACATCACACATCATGCACTTAAAAGCCTCTGCCGTGTTCTTGTAAGTGCACACGCTGCAGTCCCAGAACCCCTCGTCAGAGGAGGGCTTCGGTTGACGCTTCGGCCTTTAAAGACAATAAATGTAAAAACAAAAAAAAGAGGGGGGGTTATTAAGCGAAGACAGAGGACGTATGTGGGAGAGATGAGGAAATGAGACACGAGTGAGTTCGGCTCGCCTCCGAGCAGGCTATCGATAGCAAACATCTGCCTATAGGATTTAGGAAATCATCAGCGAGAGCGCGGTGATCTGACACTGTAATTGCCGATGAGGTTTTAACACCCGCGCGCGGATATATCGCACGCGCTCATACACACAGTCGGAGAGCGCGAGAGAGGGAGAGACCGTAGAGAAAACCCATTTTTTTTCCCCCCGTGCTTGTGTCCGCTCCCCTCCCCTAGGTAAAATATTTAGGACGCACTCAGGCGGTAGTTACCTTGTGGGGCTCCGCTTGTCGCCCATGCCAGACCAGGGGTTCTCTGGAGGAGCTGCGACGAGCAGAAGTCTTGTTTTTTTGTAATTATTTTACCAAAGAAGCGATGCGCCTTTGCCGCTCGGCTTCCAGCTGTCGTGGAAACTCCGCTTGGGAAATAAACACGTGGTTCAATCTGGCCAATCAGAGACCGGGTTACTTCCCGAGGCTGACATTACTCATGATAAATCAATGTTGCCTTCACGTACCGCTCTTAAAGCTCGTATTTTTGAGTATACTCACCAAACGCACATGTTTTTATTATCACATGTACTACATATTAGTTCATTTCCGTGGCAAAATGAAGCTGTCATACGTTGAGGGTTTATTCGTAATGGATAAAAATACATTACAAAGCTAAAAGAAAAATATTGAATATAAAAATTTAATTTCAAAACATAAACAGCTAAACGGTTTAATTACATATTTTTACAGTCATATTAAATGAAAGGTGTTTCGGCCTCTGCAGTGGGGGATTCCACTCACATCAGGTCACTGTACCTTTAATGCCCCTGTCTAACTGCATTTGTTTCACACAGCAGACATGCCACCACACTGGCAGACCTCGGCAGGCTTTGCTTGCTGATTTCAGACGGGCATTAAGAAAATAAACAACAACAAAAACATTGGGCATGAAGAAACATGGATGCCAGGGACTTCCAAATGTTTTCACATGGTCAGGAAACTAAATAGTGCCACTGTCTCCAGATCAAAAGAAATCTCTGGAGGGAAATCCCTTTTTTCTGTTTCTTCTCTTTTTATTGTGTTTGTCACCAAAGATCTGCTTTGTTTTTCCTTAATTGCTTTATTCAAGAAATCAAACATTTTAAAAATATTTTAGAGAAATATATACAATTTTAGAAACAAACTATTTAAATATATAATGTCTGTAGTTTGGAAGTTCTTAGTCACTGAGCTCCTCCTCATCACTGAAGTATGCACTTTTTTTTATCCTCAGTTTCTTTGACTCTGAGGATGTCGAGGCGTGGGCCTTGTCCTCTTGTGCCTGCCGCTTTTGTTTTTTCTCCTCCTCCTCGATATGAGCTTGCTGAAAAGACAAATTGGCAAAACCAAAAGTTTTAGCAGCTGTGAAATAACACAAACATTTAAGGAAATTCCTAACTATCTTGTAAAAAGCAGGGTTTTTGCAGCAGTACTAAATAACTTTTCCACAGCCGTGTCTCAGACAGCCATTGCTTGAACCAGTATTCTGCAGAAATACGCTACCTGTTGATATGTGCTATACACGTGCCGTTCCACAGTCGTGACTTCAGTAAACAGATTTATAGTTTAGTTTTTATTTCTATATGTTTCCATAAATACATTTTACATATCAAATAAATTCTCCCAGGACAGAAACACTAAATATGATGCAATTTGTACTTTCTTTGCATTGTCAGAGCAACAGGCAAATGTTTGGACAGACTCAGAGGAGAAGGACCCAACAATGGCCGCCAAGGACCCAGAGGGCTTTTATATAGAAAATATCAGGGAAGGATCATAAAAATATGCTTAAATAATTAACAGGACACACTCGCTATGAACAAGAATACTGTATAAACTTCTAATGACATCTCATTATGAAATAAGTTGTCAATTCGTACTATAGTGGCATTTTTCAACAGGGCAGCATAAATGGTCAAAACACCACTTCCAACTGTGACCCAAATTACTGAAGTTATTAAGTGTAATATAGAGGGACCAGAGGTGTCCAGAATGATGTCTAATATGAAGCTGAACATGTTTTTTGGTGAGTATTCACTTTAACAAGTTTTAAAACAGTATCTTAAACTTTTAAAAGTGTTGAGTTGTTGCTCATTTGGCTTAGTGCAATGCATTTAATGAACAAAGGAAAAGACTAAATACACTTAATTACACACAAATTAGGAAATTCCTTTTCTTTTTTTTAATCAGAAAAATCTTTCAAATCACATAATCCAGAAGACATTGGGGAGTGTTTTGCAGCACTTAGCACATGAAGGTAGTGACTAATACATTACTATAATTTTTCCAGTACAACAAAACTCAAGATGTTCTCTGCATTAGTTTCCATTTCAGACTGTGCCTTCTCAGTGAGCGTGAAATCAGCTAGTAAGCACTACAGTGTGCAAAATGCTGCTTTGGCACAATAAAGTCAAAATAAAACATCTAATATTTGTTATTAAATAGATTCGTTTGAAATTAAACTGATTTTATGTTTTGTTTTTTTACCTGAAAAGCTATGGCTTGACTTAGACTGTCTAAGGCTGGGTCTTCACCCTCTTCTTCACTTTCTTCTTCTTCTTCACTAAAAGAAAGCATATAAACATAAATTCTACAGCGATCCCGTGAGTTCTGAAAAGAAAGTCTCCCAATTTCTGTAACAAAATACTTACATTTGCTCAGGTTGTTGTGTCTTTTTCTTCTTCTTCTTTTCCTTTTTCTTGGGAGGTTCCCTTTCCCCAAGCATGTTTTTGGGGCATGCATAACTCAGATGTCCTGTATCCTGAAACAGATGGTTAATAAATAACTCGAATATTCTTATATTTACAGCTGTATTTGTTAAATGTTGTCTATATCTAAAAACAAAATAATGCTAAACCCGCACTGACCCCACATTCGTAGCATCGAGACTTGTCTGTGTAGTTTCGTCTTCGTATGAACTCAGCTGCTCGTCCGTTGTCAATGGCAATGCTGGCTTTAACTGTTCTGCCAAAAAGCTGGGAGGAAAACCCATTTGTCAGTCTGTGCATTAAAAATACATGAGAGAAAATTTAAATGTATGCAAAGTAACATGATAGGTGAACTGACAACTACCTGTTTGTTGTTGATGGCCCTTGCACAGTTATGAGCTGATTCTCTGTCCAGGAAGAGAACAAATGCAACTCCTTTACTCTGACGAGTGTCTTTATCCTTGACGATTGTAACCCTGAAATACACGAGAGTTATCACCTCTTTAAAACGTAGTAATGATTGCATCATTTTAAATATCTTTTTATGACTTATAATTTTAACAGAAGTTATGAGAGTCATTACTTACTTTACAACCTTTCCATATTTAGTGAACAACTGCAAAACCACAAAATAGTTTCAAAACCCTTGTTTTTACACATAACAATAAACACTTATTATATTTTTACAAGCTTGAAAAGCACCTTGTGTAAATCATTGTTGGTCAGAGAGAATGGCAGGTTCGACACATACACTGTGCTTTTGCTTGGTGCTAAACCCCCGCTCATAATGGAAGAGCTACAAAACAAAAACCGTGAAAAAAGTGACAAAAACATAACAAATACATTTTCTCGTCTTTTAAAGATAGTTGAATAATATTACATTTAGAAATATTTTGAAAACACTTACCAAAGCAGCAATTACAGTTAAACTAGTTATTTAATCTTGACTAAAGCCGCCAAACTGTGTATGTTTGCGTTTATAATTTAGCTAACAGAAACAAACGCCATGTCGGCGTCGCAACTTGATGACGTAAACTCGCTGTCCTCATAAATTGACGACTTCGTCGCTACAGGCTCATCGCTAGGCTAACAAAAACGATACTAGGTGAGGTTTTCTTTTTTAAATCACTAAAGAAATAAACTCTTTGGTTATTATTTTACACTCTATTATCACATGAAGGGAATAGCTGCCCGTAAATGCTTGTTGAGGACAATTCAGTGCCAAATTTGAGCCCACCGTCAAATAAAACGTGAGGATCTTTGCTGCACAGACTGTGTTAGCTAATTAGCTTCTCTAGCACTTCATACTATATGGAGCTTTTAATGCAAATATAATAGGCTTAAAATGTTGTATTGATGTTTTGCTGTAACAGCTAAATGCCATTAACACGATGTTATGTAGTATATGACGCGAACCGGGCAGTCATTCATGTCTGCAGAAACTTGAACGAATATATTTTACAAAACTGTCATCAGCGGATTTTTCACTTCCATATTCCCTTTTTTTCTTTAATGTGGTTTGATACCACTACGTTCCCCACAACAGCTGCTTGCAAACCTGTTAAACATATTAAAAACCTTTTTACAGATTGTTTGGAAGATCTTGTAACTGAGAGGCACTTATAATCGAAAGTAAGTAACTCACAAGTTCTTTATCACATTTATTTTGCATTAATTTTAGAGATAAATCAATCAGAATTCTGTGTCAATATTTGACCAGATGCTTAAAGTTTATTTAAAGACATTAAAAACTGTTATGTCAATAATGATTGGGTGCTGAAAGCTTTTTGATTTTTCAGTAAGACTAGAAACGAGTGATGCAAATACAGAGCATATAGGAATTACAATTGGTATTAAAATATTATTTTATATTTTTGTGCCTTAATCATTGCTTGAACCTTAAAAGGTATTGAACGTCTCACTCTTTGCTCTTTCCAGTGACATACAGACGAGATAGAAGTATACGAGAGGCGTATGATGAGCGCTTTTTACCTGAAAGGCCCGTGAGTGTTGCTAAATTGCCTTATTTTTTTCCTGGTTAGTTTATCAGCTTTAACATGAGTGGAGATGGCATGTGTGGGGGATTTTCTAGGTTACTTTGATTAGTTCGCACAGGAATATTACAGTAACAATTGATTTCAGCTTAATGTCAGATAGTTGATCTCATTTTAAGCGAGTTTTGCTGTTTGTTTTTCTCTAAAATTCTGACGGCCAGTGGTTGTATCATCAAGATATACTATACTATAGAAGATAACAAAACATCCAGATGAGCTTGGGTTTGAATGGCCGCTCTCATTCAATGCATGACATTATATTCAACTTCTTTCCTATTCACCTCACTTTGAGTCTTTGTAAATCTTTTTTCCACAATACATGATCATCCCATATTATTTTTATTTTAAAGTATAATTTATACTCTTGTGTATAGAGTCCATATCCACGGGTAGCAGGTGGCGTGGAGAGGAGAGGTCCCTTTGGAAGGCCAGAAGATGACTATGGCCGTGGTGGGTATGAATATGAAGGAGGTCCCCGTTTTTACCCAAATGGAGGTGGCCCCCGAGGTTACCATGAGGATCAGAGGACCTACCAAGGTGAAAACCTTCATTTTCCTGAGCGCAGAGCCATTCCACCCAGACAAAGGGTACGTTTGAATATTATTTAAGTTACATCTACTGTATGTTGCTCTGAAATCAAATCACTGACCTAGTTTTATAGAATGATGTTGTAATTATCAAACAAATGTATCAATGTATCACTCCCTCTGAGTTATCTAAGCTTCAATGCTTTTAACACCTGTAATATTATTTCATTTAACAGTCAAAATGTTGAGAAAAGTCAGTATCAACACTGTGGCTCAAACAATGATGTGGCCAATTTATGCATTTTTACAGGCTAAAGAGCTTCGTGTCACCAAAACATTTAACCTCGTCACATTAGACCAATAAAAATACAGAACAGCTCACAGACGACCTTGAAACTGTTCATATTAAATCAAACACACACTCACTAAATTCTTCTGTGCTTCATGCATACTCTCTCATCATGGGAAACACACAAAGAAACACATGATGCAGCTTTTAAGTTAAAGCTGATCGATCTGGCTGTGGAAGAAGGAAATAGAGCTGCTGCATGTGAGCTTAGAGGATGAAGATGGAGATGGAGATAAAAAAAATCAAAATCAAATCAAAAATACTTTATTATTCCCCGAAGGGAAATTCAAGTGTTGTTGTAGCTCAGTTCTTTTTCAGGGAGCCATAGAGAGTTCTAGCTGTAGACAGGAAGGATCTCCTGTAGAGGGTTCTAGGTGTGGACAGGAAGGATCTCCTGTAGAGGGTTCTAGCTGTGGACAGGAAGGATCTCCTGTAGCGGTCTGTGCTGCAGCGGATTATGAAGAATCTTCTGACTAAAGACACTCTGTTGTTGAGTTAAGTTACTGTGTTCTGAAGAGGATGATGAGGGTTCTCCATCATGTTCTTCATCCTCCTTTGGACAATCAACTCAAGAGACTCCAGTTCAGTCTCCAGGACAGACTCAGTCCTCCTTATCCATCTGTTCAGCCTCTTTATGTCACTTGCTCTGATGCTGCTTCCCCAACAGGTGACTGCAGATGTGATCAGCTGACAAACTCCTCTTCTTTTGCAGCTCCTCTTCAAATCTCTGTCTGCCCGTATTGTTTTAAAGCCAGGCAGAGACACACCGAAGTCCAGGATATGTTCCTTTAGCCGTGTCTCAGTAAAACACATGATGCTGCATTCCTGATACTCTGGCTGGGTCTTCAGCAGAGCTTCAAGTTCATCCATTTTGTTAGCAAAGAGATCTCACATTTGTCAGTATGACTGATTGAAGTGAAGATTTAAACTTCCTCTTTCTCTCTCTTCGCTTTGCTCCTGCTCTGCATCCACGTCGTCTTCTTTTGAGCTCATCAGGGATCCAGAGTTTCAATTTGAGGATTATTTCAGCCTTAGAAATGTCAGTTAGCTGCTCTTTCTTGTAAACAAGTCTCTTGTTGCCATGGTTACGCATTATAACAAGTGTCAAAAAAGTGACAAATCAAGCAAAAAACTCAATCAGCACAGCACCCAAATCAGAAGAAAAGTATTTAGAAAATATTTCCAGAAGAAAAAACTAGCAAAAAATACTCAAAAGAACAAAAAAGTGCTAGCAAAGTCACAGAGCTACTCCAACAAGCTGCCACCAGTTGTAGCGCTATTCCGGAATGACTTATCAGTGACTTATCTTGACTAAACAGAACAAACGAAGCCGATCACAGGAGCCAATTCTGACATCCTGTAAAGGTGCTCAGACTGATGTGAGTTCTGTTCCTCCGACTTGGGATAGCAGGACCTTTTGGTGGACTGTCTTCCAATTTAATGAAGGTTTGTAGGAAGAAAATTAAAGACTCAAAACTGCAGATATTTTGGTTAGACGACAATAGGTCAGCAACACTCCCTCTATACCTCATTAGTTCAACATTTTCTCAGATTACTAACACTTTCCATTATTTATTGCACATATTTTATTTTGAAGAAACAAAAAACTAGAATGCTGTTCACAATGATCAATAAGGTTTGAGTAAAAACATTCAGAAATCTGAAGCCATTGTTTAACTCTATGGTGTTGCATATAGACTTAAACTAAAATTCATGGCAGAAAAAAACAAGCTCCGGTTGGCTTAAGCTGATTTCAGATGGCAAAGATCAAAGCTGTCCTGTTCTCACAAATAAATCCAGGATGTAAAACAGATAATTGATGCTGTTGTATGTTTCTTTTACACAAACTCAGTTAATTTTGATAACAAGGTTATGGTTTGAAGCCACACAATGTGGCTACATAATGTCTGTTCATTCCTGTGAGCTGAATGTTTCTTGGCATAGTCTGAAATTAACAACCTCCCAGAGCCAAATGCTGTTAAATTTGGGGTTTGGCAGATGAACAGCTTAGAATCACAACGCAGGTGGCTGGTAACTAAAATAGCTTCTAACAATATGGTGTTCTATTCTGTCTAGTTTTAAGATAGAGGAGAATAAAATTTATGTATGAAAATCAAATTTATTGATCAGATATTTTGTCTTTTATCAGAATACACATTTGACTGTAACATGCGTTGGCAGTCTAACATGTACAATTGAATGTCTTTTTTTTTTTTTTTTTAATGAAGGAGGATTTTCCTTACAGAGGACCCAGAGAGGACCCACATACAGGGCGACCTTTAGAGTTTAGGTAAATATCTTTTAATTAAATAGATACATAGATGACTATTATTAACTCCAATATTTTGTTTCACCTTTTTCTCATTAGATTTTGTCTCCGTTAAAGTTAACACTATAAATACAAGTTGTTCTTAGACTGAAAGTTCATGTTTTGTTTTCTAGTTTCTTAGTCTCTAAAATTAAAAGGAAAACACATTTGTTTATATAGATAATCTGTTAATTTATTGCTTTAAATTACAAAAAAGTGCCGTTTCTGTACTTGAACTATAGATCTTGTATTATTGGTAATTCAGGGAGCAATAAGGTCGATTTTCACTGTTAATTATTTGGGCACATTCGTGAGAGAATTAGTTTGAAATGAAAAGCCTTTTAGTTTGTAGCAAAAGCTTCTGTTAAAGTGTAGAGTCAAACCTTTTACGTATTTATTTTCCTGTCTACTAAAGGTTTTGTTAACTTAGTAGAATTTCCTTGTAGATCTGATGCAGTCGTTCAAGATGTTGTTGTAGTTTACACAAGTAATTCAGAAGGATTCGTCCATCACAAAATCACTTAGTCTTGATAAGTATTTAAAACTCATTATGTTGGGTCGTTAGGGTTCCACCTCATCGTGGCCCGTCTGCATCAGCATTTGTTTTAAAAACCAGCTTTTTGCATCTTTAACTTAAAGTTATAATGACCGTCAGTTAGTTTTTGGGGGGCGCGAAGTGTTTTTTAAGCTACAATCAAATTGATCTGTTTTTCTGCCCTCAGCGCCCGTGCGCCACCTCCTCACAATGTTCGAAACCAAGGCATCTATCCAGCTCCCAGATCGCTCCCAGAAAGTGGAGAAGACACATTAGTGCAGGCCATCCGGAACCTGGACAGAGGGTACGAGTCAGGACATGCTAAATGCCTGTTTATCATCACTGACGTAATGTTAGACATCTGATCAAGTGCGTTGGATTCTTTTAAATACTAGATGGCAGCATTGTGCCATCTTTACACATCAACATCTTGCTAGCTGAATTTTGGGAAACTAAATATGAACGGGTCAAACACAGAGAGCCCTCATATTTTTTTTTTCTCCTTTCTAGGGAGGACAGAGACCCCTTCAGAAGAAAGCCAGGCCTCTTTCCTCCCATCAGAGAGCGCTCCCCTGTGCGACGGGACGTGGCCCGCTCCCCCCACAGTCGCTCCGGCTCCAGCGTGAGCAGCAGAGGATACTCACCAGATCGAGCCAAGGGCCTGGCGTTTCCCTCACAACAAGGCAAGAGTATGTAGACAGCGTAGCTTCTCTGTACATGACGCTGTAAAAAGTTTAAAACTATAAATAGTTGAAGTTATTTATAGTTGAAACACTGCCACAGGGATGACAGCGACAGATTGGTTCTATAAAAAGAAAAGATGGAGCTTAACATTATCCTGTTATTTTGACTGTTACTGTAGATCAGCTTTATAATAAGGGAAAGAAAAAACAAATAAAACAGAAGTAGAGAACATTCAGATTGGTATTATCATTTTTAAGATTTTAGGTTTATTTTACCATGAACTTTGGCCAAGTTTGTATCGTATGTCCATGACTGTTAATGTGGCTTTCCAGGCGTGGACGGTCCAGAGGGTCATGCAGGAGTTGCTGAGCACCTCTGGGGGGCTCTGTTTCCTCAACAGAGTGGACATGACACTTTGGGTCTGTACATCCAGCTGTGTGAAGCTTGGACCTGGGTGAAGTCCTAGAAAAAAAATCAAAACGTTCAAGTTTTAACAACTTAAAATAATGAAAAAACTTTTCAGAGGAAAACAAACAAACTCAAGAAACACTGATTATTTTTTTTCACCCAGGTTTCAAGTGAATTCTATTATTTTATGTTTTGAGTAGAATCCAATCAGGAATGTATTAGAACACTTGCTTCTATTTCCTTTTAAGGAAATACATTAGCACTTTTCCTGAGTAACTATAACTACTTTACTGATACGACATACTGACAAATAACAGTTAGCTTGATTATAAAACACTAAAGTGCTAAAGTATCTCCTTTTCTGCATGATTTTTTTTGTAGACTCCCTCAGATTTTTTTTCTCTTTGCTGCTGCTCATTCTTGGTCATCTCTCCTTGACCCCCCCCGATGGGTGACTGTCATGTTAATGTCCCAAATCCTTCACATTGACGTTTGAACAGTTAGAGTTACATGTTTTTACTGTGTTAAAGCAGCTGTGGTCGTCTAGAGTAGTGTGTGTGTGTGGCAGATTGCTGTCAACCCCTCCCCCAATAAAAAGTTAGTGACCTTACAGTTTGGTTTCCCTGCAGGTTATGAAGAAATTTATTCTCAGGCCAAGATAACTGGTAAGTAAATGTCAGTTCAGAGCAGCCATTGATTGATTGATGTGTTTTCACTTGCGGAGGCCTGTTATTGAGGAAATGGGATCAGCTGTTACATTCTTTTAACTGATGAAGGTTGCTGCTTTGCACGTCTGCCATCAGGTTCCCTTTATTGGTTTTGTAAAACAGCTTAGTGTTAATTTAAAATAATTCCCCTTCTTCCGTCATGTCTAATATCTTTTCTTAATAACAAGCTGACTGATGAAATTGTCAGTTGCTTTTCTCTTAAGTTAAAGTGAACATTTTAAGCTCTGCTTTTACTCATACGTCAGTCTATAATAGGTAGTTACGCTACAGAGACTATAATAAACTCCCTTTTTAGTGGAAGTTTAATAAAGACTGACCGAGGCGACACGCAGAGGATTTGTTTCAGATATGTTAAAGCGTTGCAGCCGTTAAACTCAACCCGTTCCAGGTCAGGGTAACCCGAGTGGACACAAAGCGTTTCTAACGCGTCCTGCAGAAAGTTCTGCTCCTCGTTCTGTCTCCCACTTTGTCAGGCCTCATAAAGATGCCTCCAGCTCATGCGTGGAAGTAAAAAGCAAAAGGGTATTATATGTCTGATGGATATTCCTGAAGCTGAAACGTTCACTCTAGAGTATTTTTATTTCATTTCTGAGCTAACGTTTGTTGTTGAAGCCTTGTGCAGTTTGCGTGTGTGCATGTGTGTATGTGTGGGGGGGGTTGTCAGGACATAAGCTGTTGAAGGAACAAAAAGGGTGTCTGGAGACTAGGTGGTGTCCACAGTCCACGTGTTGCAGTGACTTAACCGTTTTGGTACCTGTGGAACCAAAAGTTGTTGTTTTTTTTCTCCCATAATTCAGTGAGAATTCAGAGCAATGAGCATTCACTTCCTGTTTCTCACCTTTTTTTCTTTTCTTTTCACAAATCTTTCCTCGTCTAGATCAAATCCTTTTTATTACAATGAAATCTTGATGTATTTTGTTGTTGTTGTTTTCTTTGTTTTCCAAAAACTGCAGACAAAATTCCCGGCCTGTCAAGAGAAGGTTCCCCACAAAGTGCAACATCTAACAAGGTAACAGTCTGCCAACCTCCTGTATGTATGTATTTATTTACTTACTACCATTACACGACTTTCGGTTAATGTTGCTTACCCAGCGTTTAGGTCCCACGTTCACTGTGGTCTTTTATTTATTGGTCACCCAGGACACTTTCCTTTGTCCCCGTACAGCCGGGTTCATCTGGAACTTCTTAAATCCTGTCTGTCTTATAAGCGTTTATTTCCTCTAAAGCATGTTAATGGGTTTTAAAGCCGAGCTCACACACAGCACAGAAACCATCAAGCCTGCGCGTTGTTTACCTGTGGTGTAAACGGACTTCTGTCAGAGGAACTCGCCACGTCCAAGGAAAATGACTTGAACGTTGACGAGGTTTTAAAAAAACCTGCTTTTTTTGCATTGAATGTGTATTTCTTCTGACTGATTGTAAATAGTAGTTAGTTTTACTGATATCATCCATCTTCAGCTATGCAGAGGAGTGTAAATAGATTCAGATGTGATTAGGAGAACTCCGTGTGTGTGTGTGTGCGTGCGTGTGGCAGTGACCACCCAGAAGCGAGGGGTTAAATCAGTAGCCCAAGTCATAACTTTATCACATGATCTTAACCGCAAAGCCAGCAGAGCTGACTGAGATGTGTTTACGCTGTTTACAATGAACAATCGTTTCTTTTTACTGATGAAGAACGTGTCTGTGCTGAGTGACTCCGAGTGTCGTGGGTCTTGTGATTGTCGAGAAAGCGATGTGCAGCATCAGGCTCACAGTCGAGGTATTGAAGCTTCGAACATTGACGCCTTAAAGTCTTACAGGATAAATAGAAGCAGTCAGAGGTGCTTAATGATGATGATGATTCAAATCCCTGCGTGTTGGAGGATAACGTAGAAACATGGTTGTTTGTCTTCCACCATGACGTGGTCATTGAAATGTGCTGTTTTTTAATAAGGAAAGGTTTATTTCTAAATCTAATTTGCTTAAGCTTCCCTTATTGGGAAAGCTTTCTTTAAAGCCTCTGTCACAATAACCTGTATGAATGATGGGTACGTGCTAATCTCCCGTTTCTTACGAAAGCTGGAGTTTGAAAACGTTCCTACAGGTGCATGATCAGCACCCCCATGTGCAACGCACCGCTCAATAAGTCGTTATGAAGATCCTCCAGCTGTCGCCACAGTTTCTTTAGGAATATAAGTGTTGGAGGTCCAGTATCTCCAAAATTCTGTGTTGATCTTCACGCCTGCTCGGAAATTTGTGGCGCTAATGAAGACAAAGAAAATCTACCAGCTGTTGCTGCTGCTTTTGTTCTGAAATGGCAGGAGAGCCTGGAGAGAAGACGGCTGTGAGATTGTATACTGAGCTGTTTGTTAAGCTGTTGCATCATGTTGCACTATGAGAATTAGGTCTGGAGGTGTCTGTTTGTATGAATCATTGTGACTGAGGCTTAAGGCGCATCAGAATCGCACCAAATTACCAGGAAATTTCCGATTCGAGTTTTCAAGGGTTGGATATTCTAGGAATGAATTCTCTTTGATCAATAAAACAGTTTAATTGTAGCTTCAGACTCATTTCTTTAATCTGAAGGGCTAGTTTGAAAGATATTGCATGTTTTTAAGATCTTGGATAAAAGTACTTTTTTTTTTTTTAAAGTGATGACTCAAAAAGAAAGTTAATGATCACATAAAAGTTCCACAAACAAACATCTTTCTGTTTTATTGCACATTTTTTCCTAGAACTGCTCTTTACCCAGTTACTAGCTGTGATGAGGGTTTCATCTAACGCTCCACCTCTTTCACGTGAACACCAGTTCACGTCTGTGTTTGATCCAGCCTCGTGGTGCATTGTTGTTTTTCTGTGCTCGGGGCACAAACCTATAACTTCAGCTGAGATGAAAGGCCCCGTTCTGCCCTCAGTAAAACTCGTTCTAATGGCCAGAGTCACTGCCTGCTGTGGAGGTTCAACAAATGCATAGCACAGGCTGTCTGGAGCCATTCCATATGAAGAAACCAAACGATGGGGGGGCAGGGATCCTCTGGCTGTGAACCAGGGTGGTCTAATGGGTGGAGGAAGGTCATCAGAAGGTTTCACCTTCCCAAAAACTCCTGTTTGGTACAATTTACAGTGCAGGATGTTTGTGAGATCCAATGAAATGGACAGCAGAGGGATTTACTATCCTCCATCACCAGCAGGTTGTCAATCATTACTTCAGTCATTATTATTGCTCGGAAAAACTGGTGTCTTTTATCTATATAACTTATTCTGAGTATTTATCACCAAATAACTTCAATTTATTTATTAAAACATGGAAAGACAAGTTAGAGTAAGATAAACACCTATTTAAAAAAGAAAGAATCTTCATTTTTTTTAATGTGTTCAAGTGCGTTGGTAATTGGTTACACGCCCCCGGGACTTCTGGCCTTTTTAGTTTTTGCCCGTGTGCAGAAAATCGAGCTTTGAACTGAGAGCAAAACATTCCAAAGTTACGCTGTGCTCAGCCAGTTGAATTGAAAGACTCTGACATCTTTATTTATTTATTTTTACTGACGCAAAGAAGTGTGTAGATTGAAATGTGTTCTTTCTTCTGTAGGACTTCTTCCTTTGCATCGCTTCAGGGGAAAGAATAAAAAGAAATAATTGGATGATTCTTTTATGAGTTGTGTGTTTTTATTTTGGACCACAGTCGGTTTTGACATCCTGTCTTCTGTAATGTTTTTACGCAGTCATCTAGGAATATGACGTAGTCCGTGGCCTGTTTCCAGTTAATGTATGAGTGGACATCAGTCATGGTTGGGCGGCTCTGAACTTTGACCGTCACTCTTATAGCATCAGGAAATGAGCAAAAGACGTTGAACAGCGATCCAAGTTGGCCTCATTTCCTTTTTCGCGCAGCTTAAGTTTTCAATATAACACAGACAAACACTGGAGTTTACAGTTTCTTTATTTCAAGTGGATCGGTAGGTAAATTTACTTTTATTAATCCCAGACTGGGACTTTTCTTTGTAGTCTCAACAGTTTTCAGATTATGTTTAATAAAAAAAATGGCAAATTTTTGGTTTATAATATGTTAAAAAATGAAAACAGAGTTTAATATTAATGTCAACTACATCTTCTTTTAGTTTTAGTAACATCCAGTCAGGATGTAGCATCCATCGATGTTGAAGTTAGTGACTCACATCAGTATCTTACCACTAAGACCACGTTGCATTAAAGTAACCTTCACCTTTGCAGGAAGAAAACAATCCTCCAGAAGGAGAAAAGGAGGAGCCAGTCGTGATTCCTCTAATCGAAGACGGCAAAAAGTTGACGGAAACCTTAGAAGAGCGACGAGCTTTAGCCATCGCAGCCAAAGCGCAGGAGATCGAAAAGGTACTTTTCTACAAAACGCTGGACGTTTGTTTGAAGCCCAAATGAACTGAATGACAGATGAAAAGACAAAACTGTTTCTAATTTATCTAGAAATGCATTAAGAAAGATACAAACTAAATCATTAGCAGAACACCGGAAAATTGAGGTTTGTTCAAATATCTGACACATGTTCCTTTAGAAATGGCGACTCTTTGAGAAAAGCTCATTCAGTTTATTAATCAGCCAAGAAACGTAACGGCTTGAATAAAGCACATTTTAGAGACCTACTAGAAACTGAGAGGTCAATCACCGAGCAGCTCTCTAACCCCTCCAGGCTAAAGGTTCCAGCTTGTCCGGTCTAATGAAGACCATTCCTGCACCAACGAGCGCTAAAACTCGTTTACTCGAGACCATTAAACCTGAGCTAACTGCCCTGGAGCTCACGTTGGATTCTCACATTCTGCTGCACCACTCAACCTATATTATTGTTGCTGACGCTGCAGCTCAGGTTTTATAGCTCAGCTCTGTCCTCCATGTGTTTCTTCCTGTAATAATTGTAGAAAACAAACTTAATTAGAAGAGTTTCTATAAGTGGAATATTGGTTTAGAAACGTCATATTTTCAGGAATTTAAAGTTTCAGACTCCAGGTTTTCTCTGACACAGCTGCAGCAGTTCTGCTTTTATGTGTCTCTTATTTCTTCTTTGTAATTTCCAGATTGTTTGTTTGTGATTTGGCTGCTCACCTTTTTTTTACATAAAAAATTAGATTGATTAAATTCCTTTATCGTCTCAGGATGACGTTCAATCAACTTTTTCCTTAAAAAAAAACGAGTAAACATTTAATCAGTACCAGATTTATTTCCAGTTTACTTTAGCTTGTAAACATTTTGACCCTTTAGGCCTTCGAACACATATTCGAACTTGCCTTCACATGTGGACTAACTAACGTCTTTGTAATGTTTAAGTGTTCCCCACTGTTACATGATCTCTGCAAAGTTCCTGCAGCTTTTCTAGTTCTTAAGAATTTTTTTTCTTTTAAACCTCTTGACTTGTTTGACTTTCTGCACTCGGTGTTGTCAAGCCATCTCATCAACAAAACACAAAAGAGCTCATCTTGTTTTTACGCCTCACAGATGACCATTGGCAAAACATGAACTGGGACTCACCTTTTTTTACAGCAGCCCAATGAGTTTATCAGGGGTAACAAAGCATGTAGGCTATAAAAGGGTTGGTTTCACTCATTATCCAGGTTTAGAACTCTTCCATGGTAGAAAAATCACAATATATTTGGCTACAGAAATAGAAACCTTTTTAATCTTATGTACAAAGATGGTAGAGATGGACTGAAGCACCAGGTCTTTAGATCGATGTTAATTTAAAAAGTAATTTTTTGAGAATCCAAGCATTCTCACATAGTCAAGGCTACAAAACAATCAGTTCTGAAAGAATAAACATCAAAACACAAGCTCTTATTTTGAAGTAACTCCACCCAGCATCTAGAGCTGCTCCTTTCCTTCCTAATTTGATTGCAGCAGATATTTCGGGAAGTGTTCGAATACAGGAAAGACTTTTCAGGTCATTGTTGTGGAAGAACGAATTCTCCTGTATTCAGGAAAGCTGTTGTACACACACTGATTGGATTCTTCCTGAGACAGTTTGATAAACTGTCATCAGGTGTAGAATGATTTTACAAACTACATCCAGTGAGTTGGAGTGTCCTGCAGCACAGAAGTATCCAAAGAGTGGCTGAAATCTCTATATATGTAGTTTTGCACATAAGTACAGTGATGATTTTTGCAGACTCAGATCCACTCCCTCTGGAATTTAATTGCCAGATCACATTAAGGATAATGCGGTGGAAACTAATCTCTTGTTTGGGCATTTTGCAATTCAAACCCCCAGTGTGAAGGCAACGATCCTCCCTTCATTGTTTGGAGACTTTTAAGGCTGTGTGTGAAAATGCACCTCCTCCCTCATCGTCTCTCCGACACCAGGTGGAAGCCTTTACACCGTTTTTTATTGTTTCTTTGCCTATGTTGTTCTGTATAAAGTGCCCTTACTAAAAGTGCTTTGACACTATAGAGTGAGCAGCTCAGTCCTACTGTTGAGTGTTTACACTTAGGCGAGAGGCGGCACAGGAAATAATTAAATTAAATGCTTTTTTTCCCCTTTAAAGCTTTTGCTGAAGTCTACATCTGAATAAATTTGATAAAAATCTGTCTCATGAGATGACTTCTTCTCCCTCATCAGATATATCGTCAGGACTGCGAGACATTTGGAATGGTGGTGAAGATGCTTGTGGCTAAAGAGCCAAACCTGGAGAAACAGCTTCAAGTCCCTCTGAGGGAGAACCTCGGGGAGATTCGAGAGCGCTGCCTGGAAGACCTTCAGCACTTCATCAGCGAGCTGGACGAGGTCGTACGGCAGCCGGAACCTTCCATCTGCGATTCAGTCGCTCCATCCACGTCCTTGACTCACAAACTTTCAAAGACAGGAGTCAACCTCAGCTCATCGTACTGACGGAGCGGTCTGATCCACCCCTTCAATGTGAGTCTGAACATGATTGAATTAACGGACTAGATTTGGGATGGCTGGACTAAACATACTGTACATCACAGCAAACCTGAAGAACTTGTCACAGGAATGAACAGTGTTATTTTTGAATGACCCATTTTTACCTTCAAGTTTTCTATAAAAGATTGTGAATTTAAATGTTATGGTTGTTTTTTTCTGTTTAAATACTAAAATAACTTTATTTAAAACTCTTCAAGTTTGTTGTCACAATGGTTCACGTGTTGGGTAAAAGGATTATCAGTTTTCAAGCATTATCTCTCACTAAGTTTGTTGTGATACATTAAGACTTTGTAGCAGTCGGTTGTACTCAATGCTGCAAAATTTCAAACAGTTTAACTTGTATAAATTTGTACTGGCTGAAAGCATCACTTAAACTCTGTCTCTTCTTTTAGTTCTGATCATTTCACTTGCATTAGTCTCATAAACTTCAGAATCAATCTAAAGGTCAATTAAGAAACGTTAAAAAACATACTAGGCATGGAATTCAAATACTTTTAGAAAACTTGCCTTTTGAATTCAAGCACCCTGCAAGGCTTTATAATAGCAAAAGAATCTCTACATTCACAGTTAAAACATCTTAGTTGGAAACTAAAACCTCCAAATTTAAACAGACCATTCTCAAATCTTTGAAGAGAAATATTTATTACAAGCACCTTTTACATCACAAAGTATTCGTTTGGCTATGTCTGAACAATAATAGGAAACAGATGCAAGTACAAGTGTGTTGCTGCCAGTTTTGTACACAGATGAGTAACATGGAACCTGTTGTAGGAAACATTATTTAGGGACTATTACGGCACTTTACCGTGAAAAAATTGGCACCTGTTTAGTTAATCTCAATGTATAAACGAGCTTCTTTAAAATTAAACACTTAAAAGTATTTTTTTTTTTGCTGTAGATATAAAAATACCAGTATGACAATATTAACTTAGTATGTACATTTTTGTATTGTTATGCATTAAATAATTACTTGATTAGTTATTGGTTTTTACTAGAATGATCAACAATGTACAGAAGCATTACAATTTTAATGCACAATTACACCACTGCAAAAGTTTTAACTGAAAACATATAAACACTTAAACATGAAGTCAAAAGCTGAAAAGAAAAAGAGAATAGTGGGTTGAATGTCAACTATGCCACATTCTAACAGGACTTCTCTCCCAACTGTTTGCGCACTTGCATCCTCTCAGTGTTGAACTTCAGTAAAATCCAATATTAAGGCCAGTTTTACAGACATGTCAAAAGCATGTGGTTGCAAAGATCACTCTTTATTTGCTGTCTTAACAATTGAAAAACTACAGTGTCTTCTTCCTGTTGGCATAAAAGATTTTGATTGGACCTTGCATCTTCATCAGTGCTGCCTTTCTCAAACCAGTTGTGACTTTTACAAAACCCCTTTGATAGTATTACTTATAGTATTAATCTGTGTATTGAAAATTATAATCTAAATATGGTCTGTTAAGAAATTATACAGTTTTTGGAGTGATGGCTCTTTCGTCGACCAGTCTGTGAACCATGGCTTAGAGAAGAGAGGGCTGTGACTCTGGTTGGGTAGTCTTCTGCATAGTAGCGCCCAACAGCCCGAGGCTGAGGGATTGGTTGACCAAGGAAAAAACCCTCCTCCTCAGAGTCCGATGATGAAGAGGAGCAAGTAGAGCACCAGTCATCCTCATCTCTGTAGAGACTCGGAAAATGTTCAACCCTCGGGTCATTTTTGGTTGCGCTCCGAAGCATGTAGTCCGATCGAGTTTGGGAGTAAGCCAAAGGCAACATGTGTGAAGGATGTTGTTGGCGGATGGCGCCACATGAAGTATTTCCTAGACTCTGCTGCTGGTGCTCAAACAGTCTCTGTGCTCTTTCCATTGGCACCATATGAAGGGCGTTGTCTGAGCGGGTCTTGCGGCTCCGATGGTGCCGACCCTGTCGGCGGTGGTTCTGTCTACTGCGCCCATGGTGGCTTGTTGAATGACTTCTCTCTCTGCCCAGCTCATCTGGACAAAAGGCTCTCCTTTGTGGTTTCTCACTCATCGGGTGTTTTAAGATACTAACCTCAAAGCCATCATTGTATCCATTATCAACTGTGTCCTCTGAGAATGTGACCACTTGAGGTGGCCTGGATTGGGACTTGCTTCTCCTCAGAGCTGGAGCTTGAACAAAAGATGAAGGGAGTCCTTCTGAATGTGGAGACAGTGGATGAACTCCTGAGCTGCCTCCCCTCAATCCGAGCGGTATCTCATTATCTGCCCCCTCGCTCCTCTTTTCAATGTTGAAATTAAGAGAGTTGGCACTGTGGTGAACATGAGATGAATTAAACGTCCCCATATTGCTCATCTTTTCGCAGTCAGCTGTCATGGAGGAATCCTGCATAGCATGAAGATTGTATACTCCATGTGTATCCCTGCTATCGCCATCCACTGATGCACCTAAGAAAGGTGAATAGGAAAGATCTGATTTTACTGTGTCTTTGATATTAAAGGAAAGTACAGCCAATTCCATGCAACCAGCACAATCCTTACCAGTGATATTTGAGAGTGCCAAGGAGTCCATGGAATCTCCAACACCCTTTTCAGCCTTCCTCAGCTCGTCAGCAATACACTCAAGAGAGTCATCATACCACTGGCTGTTGTCTGTCCAGAAGGTCTGCTTTCCGGCTTCAGACTGGTCTTGATCCTGGTCCAACTCAAGTTCTTGGATTTTTCTGGCACTAGCAGGACCGGGGTGGCTTCCATAAGCTGAGTCTCCAAGGCCATCTTGTGACTGGGTCCAGTCCATCTCTGGCAGATGTTTCTTGTCCATCAATCCAGGACTGAGGCTGTTTGCCCGGGACTGATTAGACATTTGGCTCTGGGTTGGACTGGCAGGGGTAGGAGAAGAGACCTTAACACCCATAGATGTAGAATCAGGCTTTAGCCAGGGATCAGACACACTTATTAGCCTGTTTGTGTCACTGGTAGGGCTGGGTGATTTTAGGGATGGCTGCTGAAGTTGGTGTAATAACCCACGGTCACCAAACTTAAGCAAGAGCTGAGTCATATAGTCATCATGCTGCGCCCATTCCTCTGGATCCTCCTCTCCACCAGCATCCTGCTCCTCTCTCTCCCTCCAGAATCTCTCCTCTTCTAGGCCCATATGTCCTAGCTTACGCCCCACAATATCAATGTTCCCATCAGCCTCTCTGTCACCTTCAACATCCTCATACCTTTGCTCGTAAGATGGAACAGTAGTGGGAGGATTAAACAGTTGTGAATGTCTCCACTGTTCAGCAGGCCTGCTGCTCTTCCCCATGCGAACACTGCGCCGAGATTCCCGTGAGCGAGCTGACTGGAAAGCAGAATCGGACGAATCTGAGGCATGTACGTCTTCCCCTTGACTGCAAGCCTTTGAGCAATAGATTCGGCCTTGCTTGGGCAAGAAGGGACAACCAAGTAAGGATGTCTTACATTGAGCACAACAGAAACATTGGTCTGTGGCATGCCAATGTACACCTTCATACGTCATTTGGGCGTGGTCAACACCTAAGAGATTGTAAAACAAAAACAAAGTTACCTTTGAAGTTAATTGTGGATGTTATTCTAAAGTTTGCAGAGATCAGAACTGTATATCACCAATATTTTCCCCGCAGGCCTCACAGTACTCTGCATACAGCGACTCAAAGCACCCACAGCAGTAGGGTCGTCCATTTTTCATGATGTATCGCTGCCCTCCCAGCAGTGTACCACACTCAAAACAAGCAAAGTGCTTCATATGCCAGTGACGACCCTCGGCTTCTGTGCACTCATCAGCAAAGATGATCTACAGAGAAAATTGCATCCCATTGTTATTCTTCCATTTCTAAAACACTATCACAGTGCCACTATCATGTCACTTACCTCATCACAAGAGGAGCACCGCGGTTTGAGAAGCTCAGCATGGTGTCTTCCACAGAAGATCTTACCATTTTGATAAAAATAGATGAGATCTACCAGGAGCTCTTGACAAGTAGCACACACAAAGCAGGCTGGGTGCCAGCAGGGACTCGGCCCAGCTCTGGAGGCAAAAATTGCCATCTCCCCTCCATTAATGCTGCCACAACACTGTCAAAAAAGAGATAATCCATGGGATTAATTTATCACCCAAGCTTACCATAAAAACCCAACTAAGGAGATGGCAAATGACACCTTAAAATAAGTCCAGCTGGTGCCTATGACTCATGAGAATTGTAGCACAAACAGACGCGATAATGGAAGGAGTTATTCAAACTGCAGTGTATCAGATATCTGCTGAGTTTTTTTTGTGATGACGCTATAATAAAGAAAGCCAAACAATTTGCAATTATACAGCAAATAGTGAGAGGAGAAAATAGTCTGCTCAAAAGATCATTTGGAAAATTTGGAAGAAATAACTTCAGTTTAGTCTAATACTCCAAGACAAACTACTTTATATCAAAAACTGGCAACACTAACTTGAGTAGAGTTTTCTTACTTTAATTAGAAAGTACAGTATAAAAGTATTAATAAATCATTTGACAGCATCCGTTCCCTGTAAACTGGCCTTGGCTCTCTAAATAAAGAGCCAACAAGTCCACAAAGATTGTGAAAGCGTGTCTGAACACATGGTCTTTATATAACTAAGCATACTTATTTATGAGACATCCTATAGACAGCTATGGGGTTGCATGCCCAGCTGTTAGCCATTATTACTAGTTTGGACAGACTGGGGCCTTGAAAACGGTGGTGTTGCATGACCCTGAAAGTTAAAGCATGTGTGTGTCGTCATTACATTTCTCGCAGTTGAGTGTGTGGTTGTCAATTGCACATGTTTGCAGAGCTTTTGTGAGTATATGGGTGTCCAGTTTAATGGGTGTGCATGTGTCCACTGGAGAGTCTGAGTCTTTTAAGCATGTGTGTGACCTTGCATCCCCCATCTTAGCATCTGTGTCTGAGTGGTGACAGACTGCATCTGAATGTTCAGGGGAGACACTAATATGGCTGTTCTTCATCTGCTCATCATGGATGCCTGGGAGAGGATGTGGTTTACTCACTTGTCAGGAATAAATTCAGCAGAAGCCACATAACACCAATATTTATGTCTGATGCGATTAACTTTTTTTTTTTTTTAAATATAATGAGAGACAAAATGAACCACACTGGATGATTGCGTCAAAAACAGCCAAATCTCGTTTGTTTAACGTTCACCGCGACTTAAACCAAAATGTCTTATGTGAATTATTTACTATATAATATCACTTTTTGGCAGGAAAAAAATATTCATTTAAAGAAACAACAAGAATTACCAATGACTCCAGGGATTTTTGCCATCGCTCATACTATGAAATAGAAGGGTGGCAGGAAATTGGCTTAACTCCTCATTACTCGGCTTAAATGTGATTTCTTCATTTCCTTTAATGAGGAAGTTCATGTCAGTGATTAAAACTCCTAGTCAGTACAGTGCTTCCGGCTGCTATGACTAGGATAGTGGATGTTAGCAGATTTAAATAGCAAAAGACCAACCGGTTGGTTTCTTCTGTTAGCTTACTAAATGCATGTGCTTGCAGTTGTGAGTGTATATACATACATTTTCACATCGGGTATGTTGCAGAGCTCTGGGGAGGATCTTGGGTGTTCCTCTTCCCAATGCCTCCCTCTTCCTTTGGGTGCTGAACATTTGGAGTTCCCTGTTTTCTTCCTCGGTTAGAGAATGACAGTAACGCACCTGTTGAAAGGGGGAAAAATACAAAGAAAACGAGTTGAAAGAAAGTACAGTCAGTTTCTTGCCACAAGTGGAAAGGAGCTGGAAGGCAAACTCAAAATGATCATGTTAAAACATCCAGCCATTACTGTTAATGTCCTTACTTTCATGTTTGCATGCAAGTCTGCAGAAAGGGATCAAACGAAGTCCATATAAGGGTGGAAAAAGAGTTCAAGTAAACCCAATTCTCCTCCCGAGGCAGCTTTGAAACGGATGGCATGAGCAATACACAAACCCTTCCTCTGTATTTAGAGTCGGGGATGAAGTCTATGATAAAAGAGCAGGACCGTCCTAACAACCAGCTCAGTTGTACAATAAACAAGAGTAAACGATGCCGGTGTGTGAGCTCACACACACACACACACTGACTGTCTCTTTGTCTCCCTTTTATATACACACTGTGCTTATCCATCCTAACCACAGCCACGCAAGGAATCCTTACTTTGCTTCCTTGGCCGCCAGGTCTGCCAACAAACATAATAAAACGCTTCAGTCACACACTGTTTGTGTGTGTTGAGTGTATCTATTGTGTATCTTCCATATGTGTACACAAAGACCACCCCTGTATGTGCAGCCTCCCCCCCACCCGTGGTGATAACCCTCTATCATATCTGTTCCTAATGTCAGTTTCATCAACGCAGACGTGAAAGGAGTTCCGGTTTACACACTGTAAAACTCTTATACAGAAGAGGCAGACAGGCTTTAATGTTGCAGAGGAGGCGTTTAGTCGGGGTCGTAAGAGTGCAGCTATTGTTTTAGCTTTGCTAGAAAAGGACAAGCAACATTCGTTAGTTTGATCAGCTGCAGACCTAAACTTTGCTGGTTCCTGCTGAAAATGAGTTTCCATTTCTCATAAGAGTGAGACTAAACCCAAATATTATAGTTAATTTAAGACATTTTAAAAACTGTGACAGAAATATCGCTTCATTCTATTTCAGGGTTGAAATAACCACATTTTAACGTAAATTTATCAAGTTTGGGGAGGGAACAAGATGGAAAACTTGTTGCTGCCGTGCTAATGCTGTTGTGGTTAAATCATCATTTTCTGCCATTCTCGATCTCGAAAAAACACAGAGAAGCACCAAAACTAACATCTCCATGAAGTGTTTGTGTTGTTTTGGTTAAACACACACCTCGGATTTTAACTTTTTTAAAATTGAAAGAACACTTGAATACTGCGCTTCCTGTGAGACTTCTACTGCTAATATTTTTGTTGTAGCGACACCTACTGTTTGGGAGTAAAACTGCAGTTAGCGTTCTGCAATTTGTGTGTCAATTTAAATAGCAATTTTGCTATTTTGACATTTTAACTCACTTCTCAGTATAACCAGATCATGTTTTTTCTTCATGATATATATATTTTTTTACTAATTTCACTCTGTTGTCAACAAGTTCTGTACCTCGTTGTCATGCGGCGGCAGCTGGTAGAGGAGCTGTCGAACCCTGTGCTTCTCCCCCAGGCTGTTGACATATGGCACCTTGTCTTCTGGCAGACAGGAAAAATACATCTGGACCTGGACAACACGGAAACACGTGTGAGCTTAGACAGAGGAGCAAATCTGAAATATTGTCAGCTCTTTGTTGAGTTGCTTTAGGCAAGAAAAGAGAGCACAGTCTTTCTGTGTCATCCAGGCATAGCAATGTGTGTCCTTCTTTTGTGACTCTGTGGGCCAAACACGTCAATCTATATCCTTTCACAGGCGCCTGACTGTGAAATCTCTCCACACACAAGGAGACAGCGAGGGACTGTAAATGTTAATGTTTGAAGTGGTTAATTTCCCCTGACAGGAGGAATGGAAACCTGAGTAAAATGGGTTTGCAGCCGTGCATGTCCATGGAGAAAAAAAAAAAAAAACATACCAAAACACTTCTGACCAAGATAAAATGAATGGATTAGTCTTCAATACACATAACAAAATGTGAAGACCTAAATCAATAGGCAGATACTAGCTAAGCATTTAACGCTAATCTGTGAAAATACGTGTCTGTGCAAATAACCTCATTTGAACCTCAGCCTTAGAATACAGTTTTATTCAACAACGTCCCGATTATGTTCCAAGAATGTGTTGATGTTTGAAGCTGAAAGATTAAATGGTAATCTTTAAAAATAGTCAAATTAAATCATTTAAGAAAAGCGCTACCTGCTCAGGCCTGAGACCAGGTGGCACCCAGGCGTACTCCTCCAGAGCACACCCAGAGTCGTCGTCTGACGTGGAGCTCCTCTGGAACCCAACGGATATCTTCCCCGTCTTCCTCCCTGCGCGGGCCTCCATGTCTGGCCCTCGAGTCAAAGGGCGCTCCCTTCTGTCGCTGCGCTCCAGGTTCATCTCACTGGGGCGCTGTTAGGAAAAATAAAGGATTGAGAATTTGCTTCTGCATAAATTTGTTCCTTTTATTTTATTTTTTTTAACCCTCCTTTTCTTTCTTGAATATTTGTCTTTAATTACACACAAAGCTCTACAATTAACCATCTTGTCAGCCATTGGTTGGGATAATACTGATGTTGAATTTTTTCGCACTTATTGCAAATTCCTCTAGATTTAGTAAATTACATCAATCAGTCAACTTCTCTGAAAGATAAGTGCTTTTATCCTGGTGGTGTTGAAACAATGTCTGGAAAAACACGAGAACAGCAGCGCACACGGTGAAGGAAAGAAGAAAGTTTCTGTTCATGTTAGCTCAAAATCTCTCTGATCAGGGAGAGTCAAGAAAAACAATCTGTTGCAGGGGTGTGCACAAAAGATGGTCAGGGTGGCCATAGCCCCAATAGACAAACCACAGAGCAGTGTTTAAATTGTCTACTATACTACATTAGAATTAATTAGGAAATGTTAAACTGATAAAAGGCTGTATAAATTATTTTATTTGCATTTTTACAATGTTGCTGTGTACCTACAAACATTTTCAATGAAATGGTAAAATATCTCAGTTTTTTTTTTATATATCTTGTATGTTTTTTATGTTTTGTATAAAATACAGCTTTATCAGATTTGCAAATCTTTGCATTCTGTTGTATTTACATTTTACACAGGACCCCAACTCGTTTGAAATTTGGGTAATAGAACACTTGGTTATTTCAGGAGACATTCATCTGGAAATTCGAATTGTAAGAGAAGCTTCTATTTTTTGTGCCAAATTAATTTACTCGTTATTTAACTTTCTATTTCATGCTCAAATAAAGATGCAGCCATTCTATATATATTTTTTTAAATATAGAGTGATGAAAAATGGTATAAACCTGACCACTAAAGAAACATTTTCTGGCACCATCACTGTTTTTGTTTTCAGGCCTTTTTTAACTATTTTATTTAATCCTTAACGAATCAAATTGAATAAAACAGTCAGCTTCAATCGTCTCTTGAAAGAAAAACGTTATTTTTTTTAGATTAAAATATTTATCACGCTTTTTCTTTTGGATGTGGTGCAATTCATACATGCAAAACTCTTGCTTATTGTATGTAGGACAAATTGAGATAAAGAAGTGAAACCATTTAAAAAAAGAGAGGATGTGAATGGTTTGACCTGCATTTATTTATCAAGACTGCTGTGAGAATTTGCATTTAGCTGCACTGTAAATAGCTTTTTTTTTGTTTTGTTTTCTCTCTTTTTATGACCTGATAAAAGCTGAACTAGTTCCTGATTTGAGTCTCCTCAATCTTGCCCTTGTGTGTCTCCACCCCACCTTCACTGGTAGCCTACTTATCTCAGCAGCTTATGTTCTCCAGAGTCCTCTCAGCCTGATAACAGAATCCAAGGTGTTGAAAAGGCCACGTCTCCATCGGGCTCTACCCTCTGCATCTTTGTCATTCAAATCCCAACTAGAGTGGGACTTGTTTGGGTCAGAAACTTCTCACTCCCCCTTTAAACTGTATGTAGATTAGATCTTTAACATCATAAAAGCACTTGGGGGAGCATTTGAATCTTTGTAGCTTCTGCTGACCAATAAATACTTTTGTTACATTTGACAAAAGAGCAAACATTGCTACATAAAAATAGCACTGGGGTGTCCAATTGTTCTGAAGAATGTCATTCCTCACTTGTGAGACCCTTTTTAACATCTAATCATCTGGCCAACAGCTTGTACAAATTGAAAACCAGTTATCATCCAAAACTACCTCTGAGGCTTCCGTACCTTTAGGCTTCCAACGTCACACCATGGTATCAACAAGATGGGGGACACATTAGCATTCCATCAATTAGCATACAAGGCACCAGAACACTGAATTTACAGATTAGAGACAGTGTTAAAAGTCAACTCACTGGCTCTTATCAGAAGAACAAAAAGGAATTTAACTACCACTTTGTTCCTTAGCAGCTAATCTATCAGGTTTTATGGTAGTACAGATAATGTTATCAAGCTGAAGCTTTTCTCTCGACTTGTCCAACATTATCTCATCTTAACCAAGTTAAGATCAATAAGAGATGCGATTAGATAAAGAAATCTTGTTTTTTTCTTAAGATAATGTTGCATTTTTTTCCTTTTTTGACTCTTAAAGTATAAAAAAGTTCGAAAAAAAATTACAGCTCTCATCGTCTTAGACTGTTTGAGATGTTGGGATAGTTTTCATCTTGAAAAAATGACAGAAAACCATTAATCCGTTTCACAAATTCTCTCATTCCTTCACTGTTAGTGAACTTGAGCTTTCATTCATCATGCTCACAACGCTCGCGCGCGTGTGTGTGTGTGTGTGTGTGTGTGTGTGTCTGCCCTTCAGCTGCCTCAGCTCTTGCCTCTCATCCCATCAGCTCCGGGGAAAAGGTGACTGCAGATTCCTGAGCCAATATACACAGCAACTCACATTTCACCATGTCACCGCTTGGCAAGGACACAATGGGTGTCTTTGTCAAAAAACAAAAACAAAAAAGTGCAGCGACTCCTCCTCAAGACGTCCGCCACAGTAAAGACGTGACAGAAGGAGGTTAAGGAGGTTAAAAAGGGAAAGTTCAAGCATTTAGAGTCACAACATTAGGTTTGTGTAAACACAGGCCACATGTAGTCTCTCCTACTTAACTAGAAGCCTAAAGCAAATTTAAATAATACCTCTTAGGTGCATCAAATTCTCTGAGTGAGAGATTTCCTAGTATATAAAAGGATTAAAGCTTGAGTTGAATTAATCAAATTTAAAAATAAATTGATGTTTCCGAAATGTCGTGAGATTTACATGTAAAAAATGATTGAACAGTGAAGTTCAAAGACTGAGGTCATTGCTCTCTGACAGCTGGAAAGTGTTATTTTAAGGCCAAATGGGTGCTTTCCAGCTGGATTAAGACCACCTGCACAGACATTAAAGACAGTTCACATACTCATAAAATGCTAAAACTAAAAGAAATGCAGCTCCTCTTCAACATATTTATATAAAAGGATGCATTTTCTATAGAAGAGCGAATAAAATTTGCAATTTTGCTTTTTTTTTTTCCTTACCTCTGGAAAAAAGCATCTTTGTTTCCACCTTTTGAATAAAGTTCTACTTCCTGTTCTCAGATCTCCTGCATTTCTGCAGCGTCAAGCTCAGCAGATCTCTAATCAAATCCAGATCAGTCAGGAAGTGCCCCGCTAACCCTTCTCCAGGCGGCCTTTTTAAAGTCAGCGACAAGAAGAGTCTCAGAAAGCAAGTCTTTGGCTGCTAGAAGAGCAGGTTGTTTAACAATTCAAACATTTTCAAAGTCTGAAAAAGAAGTAAGGGAGGGCTGAGAGTTGACGTCTCTATCTGGAGTAGCTCTGATCCCACTGTGAGTGTGTGCTCCTTGGGGCAGCAGAGCCTTGTCAGCCCCTCCCTCATTCCTCCCCTCCAGAACAAATCGCCTGCCACTGCACTTCAATCATGCACACTTCAGAGTCAACAATCCCTCACCCTTCCTCTCTGTCTCCACATCCCTTCCTCCACCAGCGTGACACCGAGCCCTCCAGCCTGCACCCCACTTGGCTGCAGGATTCCTGAGTGCCAGATGACACGTCTTGGCCTTTTTTCAAAATGTTTCCTTCTACAAGCCAGTCTGCTCTTCACTTTAAATATTTCAACTCACAGTGGAAGACATATCCATGATTTAAGCCATGCAAGTTTTAAGAAAAGTCAATAAATGTTTTGTTTTTTTTCCTGTTTGTGCGTGCTGTTATTTTCAATAATCAAAGATTAAAGTGTGTTTTTTTTAATGCAAACAACTGCATGATGCTGCATTTTCTGTTATCACATGGTCCCGATGTCACGTCTCATGTTATAATATGTATTTAATTAACTTCAAATGAAATGCTGCCTTAAAGGATTTAAATAGGAATTAAATAATTGTCCACTAGGGGCAGCAGATACCAGCTTTAATCTCAAAATGGGGGTAACTTCTTGGTCTATTTGTCTAATCACGAACCCCCATCTAGTAATAGTTAAACAAATAAACTCCCAACATTGCTTTGCTTAAAGAAAAACTTTAAGTAAATCATACTATCATATTTAAATAATTAGTGTTTCTATGGCAATGTCTTCGTTTGTATTTTTTGTGGCATCAACAGCGAAACAACTTTTATGTTCTTTTTAGATAAAAAAAAGTAAAACTGTGTTAGCTATTGTTAACATCTCAGCGTTTAGACAGTTGCTAATTTAGTCTGTTTGCTAGAAAACCAAAGCAATAAAAACTGTGAAAACAGTTTTTACATTTATTGTGGATTTTCTCTTTTCCACATCGGTTCAGATAATTGTAAACACACCAACTAATGGGTAAATGTCTCAGTTTTTTAATCATTAAGAAGCTTCGGGTGTGATTTTGGATGGTTGTTTGACTATTCAATTTAAATTTATTTATTTAAATTGGTTGACTTCAGGTCACAGACAAGATATGAACTACATGAATGAGTCCAAAACTATCAGATCCAGTTCATGGTGGGCTTAGAGGTTCCTGGGTGGGGGGTACTGGCGTGCTCAGCTTAGCAAGTAGCACGAAAGGTCCGTGATGTCATTCATAATCGACACAAAAGTAATAAACGAACGTGGATGTGCCCATTGACAGCGGGGAAACAACAATGGAGGACATTGAGTATTTTTGTACGCTGTACTCGAACTGCGGCTCTTTCTGAAGAAAAAACTCTACGTGCAAGAAGACGTCACGTTTGAGGTCGATCAGGCTCGATTCTGTGACATCACTTCACGTGCACACCGCCAGGCCAATCAGTGGCTACCACTACGTAGGTAGGTGTGTGACTGACATCACTTCACTGGACTGATCAGTCCATAGGTGGGCAGGTTGGGTCACTTCAGGGTCTGAACCTAGCCGTACTGTACCGACCCTAGTGGGAAATGGGCAAAAGAAGGTGGGCTTGGAAAATTAAAAGAGATTCCAGAACTTTCAGCACCACTTTGAAGATTTTGGTGAATGTATATTTATTTAAAATGTGTGAACCCAATTCTAGCTTTGAAAAATCCTTATGTTGTATAATTATTCCACCCTGAAAAACGAAGGGATCAAGACAGTCATTCAAACCCCAAATTGATATGACATTTATACTCATGATGAGTGAATGTAAACATCTGACCGGAACCTATATAAAACAATACATCTTTCCTTCTGTGCTTAAAGGTGTTATATGGAATATTTTCATAAAAAGCAATATTTTTAACAAAATAATGCCTCCACGGGGTGTTTAGAGGGTTGTAGAATGAAAATACAGCATTTCCTTTAAAAGTTATATTTAAAGTAAAATATTATAAAATATTAATTTTGACAGGCATGACGTTGGCATTTTGTTTACATCTACTAGCCAGTAGCTGGCAGAGCAGCAGGCACCATTTTGGGTTGCCTAATACCATAAATAGTTCAGCACATCAAGGCTGGTGCTGTGGAGTCTGCAGATCAAGCAGCTGGAAGGGATTTGTGGTGATTATATACCTAATTTGCTTGCCATAGAGGGTTTCCCATGTGACAAGCAGGTTCTGTGTGGAAAGTTTTAAAAGCAGCTAGCTAATACGTAGCTGCAGCATGAGTGGAGCTTCAGGACACTTTTCTGGACTGGAAGACACACCACGGAGGATTTTATTGCTTTTTTAAATTTTATTGGCTAAGTGGAACGTGCAGGATAATGTGTGAGGAGAACAGAGGATCTTAGGAGGAGACTGCAGGAAGTTTTGGAGCCACGAGACAACTATGAACTCTTTGCCACGGACTGAATCGATGACTGAGCTTCAAACAGGTAGGAGCTGCTTTTATCAGAATGTCTGTGTTTACCGGGGCTGGAGAGCACGATTAGTGAGCTGAACTCATGATATTGTATTGTCCTGCTCGGATCGGGGATCCGAGTGGGTTTGGTGAGAAATATTGGTCGACCTCAGCATCAGAGCGTGTGCTGGGGGGCTTAACGAGCCTGGCACCCAGATGGCTGAAGGCTTTGTGCTGTGTTATGCTGTTCCTAGTTCCATATACCACCTTTAATTTTAAAGCTGCTCTTGTATGGACATTCTCATGCAGAGTAACTGTCTGCTTGCCCTCTCGCAGACTTCACCCTCGCTCTTCCTCTTGAATGAACGAGAGGAGCCGGGTCCCCTGTTCTCATTTCTCACTTCAGCCAACCACAATGATGGTATTGTGACAGAAACTCAACAATGCAGCAGATGTAGAACCGAAGAGAATAGCTTTAGAATGTAGAAAAACAAACAGCAAACATATAGAAAAGAACAAAAGCTCTCAGAACGAGCACAAAAATACAACTGGAAGAGGAAAAAAAACAAGCTAACTGACTGGATTTAGATGTTTGTTGTGATTATTTAAGCAAGTTCGACATCATCCATCACTGTGAAAGACTGAAAAGCAGCAATGGCTTCATTTAAAGAGACAAAAATGAGAAATGAGTTTACCCAATTGTCCATTAGACAAAGACGCCCTCCCCTCTGACAACCAAACAAAGTCAACTTTCAGACTACAGAGCTGTTAGTCACATGCCACATAACCTGTAACAAATGAAAAATGACTCAGTTGGCTAATTAGCGTCAAAGAGCGAGAGAAGGAGAAAAATTGGTGTGCTTTAAAGCTGAGGCTTTGCCAACATGGTTCTCTTTTCTAACATACCAGAGTATATTTGAAACTGGGACAGGAGACAGAAGGGATTGGCAGGCCAGTCAGAGAGTAAACGTTTTCAGCGCTCTCGGAGGGGCTTTGCAAAACCTCCAAAAAAAAAAAAGTGCTCTGAATTTCCTCAGATATTTATCTGGATTTCAAAAGCACTGCAGGTCTCATTCAGGCTGATGAGCAGAAAGTAAAACTTCTGTTTTCCTGACTGGCAAGCACTTAGTACAAATAATGAAAACAGGCAATGAGTGGGTGAGGAATGCTCCCGCATGAATAGAGGACAGGTCCGAGGATGAGTGGCTTTTTTTTTTTTTTGCAGACAATAGGCAGAAATCACCCTTTCAGCCGGGGTCTGGGCTTGTGTCCAGAGAGCTTTTAGTCCTTTAGAAAACACAATTGACCTTGCAAACTCATTGGCTTCATCCTATATGAGAAAATAGGGTGCAATTGTGCCAAAAAAGGTAGTTTCAAAGGTTATAAACTGTGCTCTTTGTTTTTGGAGAGGTTTCTATGACCTTCTTTGAAATAAATGTTAAAGATTTTGACTTTTTATTGGTGTGGGTGGGAATGATATCACAATAAAATAAAAGAATACCCTTCAGGTAGTTTTTATCAATACAAAGACAGATACATCATGTATGGGCATTTTAGATACTTTTGTACTCGTATGCTAAATAGATGGCGCCCTGGTTTCATTCAGATGTCTTGAAATGACAAGCAGAAACTTACTAATGGGGAGTTTATGCAGTGACCTTTGACCCAAGTGTTCAACTGATGCACGCAAGGAAATCACATGCAGACAGGAAGTTTGTTTTTTTTTAAAACCGGAAAGTAAGAAAAACTTCTAAAAAGAATTTATGTTGATCACATTTTTTTGAATAATTCGGTAAAGTCTGAAAACATCTGGACAGAAATCTTTTGATCAAGTCCTTCGTTTTGATCTGGGTTCCCCTCGACGGCTAGAGCTTGAGACAAGCAGCGCTGACGAGATCTAGTTGCCTTTTCTGCACTTGAAATCTGATACAGAGTTGAAACTACACACCAAGAGCGTGCACACACACGTGCACACACCCAGCACAGTTACACACCTCTGGCTTCACGTTTTAGCTCTCTTTTGGAACAGGGCTTTAGTTTGCAATGTGGAGATGCTTTTTTTTTTTTTTTTCCTGCTTTTCGCTTTATTTTAATTTAAGCTATTCACACCTGGAATTTGTCAAGCGTGTATCAACCCCATGAGGCAAAAAGCAGCACCTGAATTCACCTTTTCAGTCATTATTAATGGATGTTATGAACGTTGTTCTAAAGAAAACTGAGTAACACGCTTTAACATGTTGCACGGCAGACCCCATTCCTCAGGTTAAAGTAGTGTAAAGCTGAAAACATATGCAAGATTGTAAAAACTAGAATCCAAATGAAACGGAAATGGCTAATAATTGACAAAAACAACACGGACAAGTTGTATAAATGAAATACCTGAGAAGTAAAACCATTGCTGTGTTGATTCATCCTCATCCTGCCTAGCTTAGATCAGCAATCCTCTCAATAGCTGACAAACGGCTTACGCAGATCGGATTCACGTGAAAAGCTTCAAGCAACGTCTCAGTTCACATCCACTTTAATTCCATCTTTCAAACCTTTTTCAGCCCTATTCATGCTGACAGACACCTCTCAGCAGCCTTTCACGCCAGGAAATGGATCTTTAGCCCGTGCTAACAAGGCCCACCGGCTCAACTTGCTGCTGCCGGTGATGCAAGTCAGTTCCCTCAGTGATCCTGCCAGGTCAGTGTTAATAGAACTTGACACACACCGTCCAGGTGTAATTTAAGTTTCAAGTCGTAACCCCCACCCCTGAGGTTTGTTAACTGCAGGTGTTACCTACACACCCCTGGGATGGTGTAGAAACTAATGGTTTGTGCTCACAGATATAAAAAAAAGCATGTTGCAACATAAAATAGTTGAACAATTCAATCAACCAACTGTCTTATTACCCACAACAACATAGCTGTTTATTTTTTTAGCAAATCTCCTGATGATACTGGATTCTGGTGGAAATATATAGTCTTATTAAAAAATGTTTTGTTAAATTAATCACTTTAACAATTAATGATCCAATTACTTTTGATGGCTCTTGTAAATTGTTCTTGTTTTGATCCTCTCATCCACCTCAGTGTTTTTCCTCTGTTTAAAACCTCCATTTTAACTCAGGGATCTAGTTTACACACAGATACCAACAAAAGATGCATAATGGCAAAAAAAAATCTTTGATTTTGTCATATTTTTTTTAAGATTCTCTGGGATTTGAGATTTTCTATTGTATGGTTTGGCAAAGTTAATCTCACACCAGGTCCTTGTTGCCTAATTAGCACAGCTGATCATTATTAGTCATTAGTTTTTTCACTGTATATCATCTCAGTTCTTTTTTGGGCACTTTTTGCACAAATCCCTTTATGTTTGTACTCTGTCCTGATTCGAGTTTTTAATGTTATTTTTATTTTGTGCTCCAAATCCTCCTTTTAAAAGCCATGGCTTGATAAATTTGGGATCTTATTGTTCCACATTTTGTTTGAACTATAAGCAAAAAGATCAAATCAGGATAAACGAGTCCCTTGACTTTGTGACAAAATGGCCTTTTTGTTCTCCAGTTATCGAATCAGTAAAGCGTGTGTGTTTGCTTTGAGTTTGAAAACTAGAATTAACTTAAGCTGCTAATTCATATTCTCCAGATCTCTTTGATTCCCCTGTTCATACTCTTCACAGTTAATCTTATTTTGAAAGAAATGGCTTCAAAATAAAAGATGGCGGCTTTATTGTGGTTACTTTTTGGTTTGTATGTACCGGTCCTGACTGCACCGTCAGCTCTGCTTCCATCCCTGTAGTAAATTATGCAGACATATTTGTGGATTTGTTGTAAATCTGCCCTAACCGGGAAAATAAGAAACAACATTAAGGCTTAAAGGTCCTGTATCCTGCAATTTTACAGCTTTTAAAGTCTGTGATCGGCACATATATGATAAAATGTTACTGTTGGCCTTTTATCTTAATTTGTCCTAAAATATAACTTATATTCTCGAGTTAATCTCCGACCAAGAAGTAAAACACTCTGTTTACCTAAAATCCCATTTCTCCCCCAGGCCCCCTCCTCATGAGTGCTGCCCCTCGAGCTGCCTGAATAAAATGCTGAATAAATTCTTGTAACTCTCGCAGCCAAATGCACATTTTCACTGAGACATTTTTAGAAAGTAAAATACTACAAAACGGTGGTGCTTGGTGTCTCCCTTCAGACTCTCGCAGCTCAGGGCGCATGTGTTTAATCTGCAGGGGCAGAAAGGACACGTCGGGCAGGTCCTGGTGTAACATTGTTACATCACTATGTTACAGTCAGTTGTTTTCCAGGAGAGAGTGGAGCAGCTGCTCAGAGCACATGATGCAGGAGTATTTACTGAGAAATGTGTGTATTAAGCCAAAAACCACTCTGGGTTTTTTAAATAAGGAAATATCATCACAAAATGGTTAAAAGCTTCAAAAAGATGATTTTGCATGATACAGGACCTTTAAAGGGCTGAGTTATTTATGTCAATACAGATGCAAAAGACACAGACAGGGTGAGCAGGAGTGCATGGAACAAAAGTTACACAATCTCAGTCCATCCTTTTGTGTCTCATTCAAACATCTACCTGCCTTAAAACATCTTTGTAGCAGAATCACTGGTTGAACCTATACAAAGATACAAAGATGTCGATGTGTGTGTGTGTGTGTGTGTGTGTGTGTGTGTGTGTGTGTGTGTGTGTGTGTGTGTGTGTGTGTGTGTGTGTGTGTGTGTGTGTGTGTGTGTGTGTGTGTGTGTGTGTTAGTGACACAGGGAACAGAAAGTAAAGGGAGTATTGTGGATCTTATCTTCCTCTAATTTGATATTGTTAAGTGACAAATTCCTTCTTTAATAGAATCCAGAGGACATTTTAACCAGATATTTGAAAAGTGAGTGTGTGTGTGGGTCACTGCCTCACATATACATGTACATATACAATCTAAATTTGTAGGAGGGACTGACAGGAAGTTATCAAGAAGATCAGCGACAATTCACGTAAACACTAGCAGACGCTGGATGACTGATGTAAAGATTTTATTTTGCAGAAACACTAAAATATTTCATTTGCTCTTTGAAGTAACAGTCTCAAAAAGCTGCCATGATCCCACACGCTCAGGGCAGACAGATTGCATCAAAAGATAAGAAACCAGTTCATCTTGTTCACTTTGACAGAGGAAGAAAAATGATGCACTAAAACTGCACCTGTCAAAAATGAACTTGTTTTTATTTTTGCTGGCCTACACGTTACTCCGATTTAAACGAGAACGATGAATCATTTTTTATTATTTTTTTTTTTTATCTGAATCGCTTTTAGTCCCTCTAATTCTGTTAGCATTCATTGGAGTGATTTACAGGCTTGTCACAGTGTGGCCAAAAGAAACAGGCCTTTTAATGGATCATGCCACACATAAAGAAGGATCTCTGAGAAACAAACCCATAAAAAAGGAACTAAAATGAAAGTAAAGCGACTGTGAAAACAGTTTAGGCTGATGAAACATCACGCAACTTGAGCGTTGCATCAGATTTAAGAAGGGGGGGGGCATGTTTGTGCTAATTTGTGTGTGAGTTTTGTGTGAATGTGTTAATCCCCCATGAGTTTTACTATAAGAGATAAAGACAGGCTATGGACTGGGGGTGGGGGGGGTTGGAGCCTTAATGATGGAAACCCAGAGGAACGCTCCATCAGTCAAGCAGAACAGACAAACATGCACTTAAACACACACGCAGAAACCAGCTACGTGTTAGAAAACCCACACTTTTCACATAGTTTCAAATTCGAAACGCAACAACAGCAGGAGAAGACGGGTCTCACCAAGTTCACAGCCTTGGGCACTTTGTCACACTCAGGCAAGAAAGAGCTCAGAAAAAGGTGTGTGAAACCACACATCCTTTCCTTAAGTGACCCCCGACACACACACACATGCACAATCAGAGCTAAAAGCAAACGGAGCCACTGTTATACTTAGAGTTGAAGTGGGTGTCTGTAATGGACTTCAGGCCCCGACTCGTGTTGAGGCATGTGCAGAAGAGCTGCACAGATTGTCTGTCACTAAACCGATGACCATGAAAACTTTTGAAAAGAGACAAATCCAGAAATAGCAGAGGGCTACGAGTTTTACCACAAGGCTGGCAGATATCAAAGCTAAGTGTTCTGTGAAGCACCATGCGTAGATTTGCTCAAAATGACTCATTTGAAAACGCGTTCGCCTCCCTCCTCTCACCAGAACTGTAGCTGACTTCGCTTGAACAGCCGATGTTGGTATTCCACACTGACCCTCTAGCAGAGGGTCGGAGTTTCATGAGTAAACAGAGGAACTGTTTGGTTGAGTTGGCTGTGTAATTTTGGAGGCTGCCCCCCCCCACCCCCCCACCGGCCCCTGCCTTTCCTCTGAGACAGCCATATCCTCAGTTGGCCTCCCTCTTAATTCAGACCTACCTGACAGTTCTGACTAAAACCTTCTGGGTTTACTATCTGTCCCGCACGGTGACAAGCTTCACTCTCTAAACACACACTGAAAACTAAATCTGCAACAGATGGGACACAGCGTGGAGAGGAAGTAGCATAAAGGGGATATGCAACATATTTGTTCCCCTTTGAACAAAACAACCAAGTTTCAAGCTGTAATGATGTGCACATAGAACATTAAATATATAAACTATCTCTCCACAACAAGGATGCAGCTGATTGAAAAGTCCCGAGGCAGAATACTTGGGACCTTCTCTGCAATGCAAACACATTTTAACTGAAACATGCAAAGTATTGCATAAATAAAAACACATGCGAAGCCACAAACGTGCATCAGCACTAGCACACACACACACACACGAGCAGAGCCCACATGCTGCATTTCATGGGTGGCCAGTTAGAGATAATGGATTCATTAGCCCCGATATTACAGTTTGGGTTTTGGGATTTTTTTTTTATGTGTGTGTGTGTGTGTGTGTGTGAACAAAAAAAGGCATCTATTTACCCTCTCATTAATTCAAGTGGTTGTTTAATCTACTTCTCACACAGACAAATACAAAACAAATGAACAAAAACAAAATGATAGGATCTCAGAGCTATGAAACCCAGACGAGTCAAATCATTGTTTATAGATGTTTCGCATGTCCTTGGAAAGTCCCAAACTTTTATATATATATATAGATGATGTCCGATTTGAAAAATCCTGCTAGATGTTTTGTACAGCAACATATGGACTTGTAACAAAGGGAAAAAGTTAAATTATACAAAATTAAATATCTTAAGAAATAATTTACAATTTTGTTTAAAAAAATTAAATATACAGTAACATTTTTGGCCACAAGGGGGCAGTAGATATCACCTAAACTACATGGAAACATTAATTGTGTTGGCAAAAAAAACTCTCTTAATGATCTTTTTTCTTCTAAATCTATTTTTCTGTTGTGAACAAAATATATCAACTAAGCTTAACCTTCATATTGATGTTACGTAAAAAAAAAAAAAAACATAAATAACAACTTTTCAGCAATCTTTATTTTTTTATGTTCGAAAGCTTCAATTTTAATCAAAATCAACTACTGAGACTTTGATTAAGATCTTAGCTACAGTTTCCTTGTGACAGCAAGACTCCTGCAAATAAATGTGCAGCTTTTGGGCAAATTTGGTGAAAATCGTGTAATTTACCCCGCCCTTAATTATACTGTATTTATCACACTTTAGACAATTTCCTGACTCCGGGTGGCATCAGAATGGAGGAAACCATTTCCCCTCGGAATGAATTCTGTAACAAGTTTTCCTCTGGGATGATGTGAGCCAACATGGAGACACAGACTTGACTTTGACTCAACAGACGACCACCCAATGGAACGTTGACTCCATTTTATTATCTCCTGCGAATATGTCAAACTTTTAGTTTTCACAATTTTGCAGATGTCTTTACTAACACGCCAGTTCCAGTTGGAAGGATTTGGATATGAGAGCATATCTCAGGCTTCATGAACTTTGAAAGAGGAGAAACGGTAAAGTAAAAAAAATGAGAGACAGAGACTCGCAGCACAAGAAGGGAAAAGAGCAGAGTGTTTTTGATTAGAACTGACTTGAGACATTGGACTCAGGGGTTTGTCTTCGCCTCAAGAGGAAAATGTCTAACACATGAGACTAATTTAAAGTGGGAAGGCAGAAGCTTAGCCAAGCTCTCATCTCAAAAGAGTCCAATTGTTTCTCTGCAAATTGACTTCATATTGGTTTTCTGCAGTGTCATGCCAAAGGACCCCCCCCCCCCATCACCACCGCCACCACTAAAAACCACTGTAAACCTGTTCCTCAACAGCAAAATCCCATACGGCACTGATATCTTTTTTACATATTTGTTGCAAAACATCAAAGTACAATAAAACTAAAAATTAAGACCTCACAACAGCGATTATTGCAGCACTCATCAACCCAAATTCATGTTCTGGAGACCTTGTTTTATTATTATTTTTTTCTAATTAAAAACAAGAAAGCTATTATTTGTGGCCATTTAACTCTGAATAATTACGCGGTTTCTGCAGAGCAATCTCGCTCCCCTACAAGCTCAGCTATCCAAATTCGGGCTTTAAAGCCTTTTAATTATAATCATCTAATAATCATCACCTTTTAATGTCTCCTTATTTGCCACAGCGAGCGACAGTCTGGGCAGGCGTGTGTTTCTGTGTGCTACAGTAGCTTTAATCATCATCAAATAGAGCTGTGTGTATAGGTAATTAACTTGGTGCCGAATCGACTCTCGCTCACAAGCACGAGTCGGAGAATTCTTTAACGACGTCGCAGTTTTTTTTGTTTTTTTTTTTGGGTCGCTCGCTAAGCCCCGAGGGGCAACTTTTATTTCAGCTTGACTGCAAGTTTTGACATAGAATCAATTGCAACTTCATGCTCAGACTCCATTACTCAGTGTCTTGTAGTCGTCTAAGCCCCAGATTACTTTTCCTGGCCACAAGCTGACCATAATATCAGGTTTGTGGAGCCAATGCGGCCTGAAGGGTTTGGTCTGAAACCACTCAAGTACAAAGATCACTATAAGTGTTTGTACATGAAGGACTACTGACCGGGACCTCCCACACACATGAAAACCCAAGATTGATGACAGACAGACTTTTCAGTCACATCTTAAAATAAAAGCAATAAAAGTGTTGAAAGATTGAAAAATCATTGATCATGTTTGGTAATTATTCGTGCTTTTGGTATAATTAAAACAAATGTCTAATTGAGATAAAGTAAAAATCAACATTTGCTTTGCAGGCCTGTGTGTTTGTGTCAGAGAAGGTATTTTTAGGTTTAATTCCAGTACGACAGGACTAACTCTTCTTTGTGTGTACGCTTGTTATTCTTAGCCTGAGAGACAGAACAGTGTTGACTTAATAATAGATGTAAGTCTCTCTCTTTTTCCCCCTCACTCTTTTTCTTTAAGCTTGTGTTCTTTATGAGTTCCACTTCTTTATTTTGATGCTAGTCTGAGCCAAACATGAATCCTGAATGACCTTCCTAAAGCTGTTAGCACTATTGCTATTTATTCTTTCTGTGTCTTTTTTTATTTTACTTTTACAACAAGATTCCTTCTATTTTGAGCAGAATACATGAAACAGTGTCAACTCTGTGATCAAACGAGATATTTTCACTGAAGACCGAGAAGCTGATTGCTCTAAATCAAGAACGCCCTTGGTCACCGAGGAAGAAGGAAAAAAAAAAAAAAAAAGGTTTTCCAGGACAGTGTCCAACAATATCAAAACAATCCACAAGCTGGATTTCCTCTCTGGCATTCTGGGAGGAAAAATCTAAAAACTAAATGAAGAGCTGTGGATTGAAACAACCTTCAGATCAAGAGATACTGGTCTAAAAAAAATGATCCGCTAATGAAACAAACAAAATGTTATAACAGTCATGTAACAAAAGTTCAGTGATGCTTTCACAATTCATTTCTTCTGGTTTGTTTGATCTCTGAAGGATCTTCATCATATCTCATGTTCTGCTTCACATCCTCCTCCTCTTTTTTTTTTTTTTTTTTTGCAACATTTTTAAACAAAATCAACCTTTTCACCCAGGATGTAATTATTTAAACCAGTGAAACATCTTTTATCGAGGCTTCCTGTTACAAAAGACTGTTAATTATGTGAGCTTAAAAACGAGACTAATAAAAATCTGATGTTTTTAATTCTGAGCAAAGGTGATGAGAAAACTCCTTGATTGAATTTACCAAATTAGTGGGGGGGGTTCAACTCTTCAAGAAATTTTGAGAAAGTTTCAACATACATATTTTCTTCTGTTACCTAGTTTCTAAAAATCCCAGCAGGTTTTTTTTTTCTTGGCACTTGAATGAAACCTTGCTAGCTTCCCCCCCCCCCCCCCCTCAAGTCTTAAAGTTTTCCAAAAAATGTGAATCTAGAGCCATTTGGAAAGTGACAGTGTTCTCATTCCCAAATTATTTTCAGCATTAGCTGCAGCCCAGAATTTGCTACTCCAGTCCAACAGGTTTGAGCTTCTTTATGTTAAATTCCTGCCAAGAAAATGTACTTGTTTCTTTCACATAGACAAATAACAGAATTTATTATCCTTGAAGTCCCTGACTGACAAATTCTGTGAAGTATAACTAATGGTTAGTCTAGTCTTTGCAGCTACTTGTGTTACCTGAGATTTTTAGGAAAAGTCAACAATGGTCCAAAGAAAAAGTTAATAGATTTTGGGGGTGATCCAGATCATCGTCTGGATTCAGGGATGTTTTTATCATTTTGAGGTAGAGCTGTTTTTAACATATCTGCATGTAAATCCACAATAAATGGTAACAAAATACAGAGTGAGTTCCCAACAGGTTCTACATGATACCAAGGATTGATCTGGATTGTCACAAAATTCTGGAGAAATTGATCCAGAAAAGGAACCGTCAGGCTTTTTTTATCACTGCAAATTATCTGCAATAAACATCAAAAGATAGTCGAGACTCTGTAGAATCAGACGTGTGTAACAGATTTGATTTTCTTTCAAAAGTTCTGGAGCTTGATCCAGAAGAAAACCACCATCATGATAAATAACTAATAATGAATTAATGTCAGTCTCATTACTAAAGTTGTTTTCATGGTCAACGAATCTGGTAATTTTGATACAACAAAGATGAGACTGTTATTTTTGCTGTAAATCAGAATATGGAGGAACTGAGGTGCCTGATGGAGGTCTGAGCTCTACGAGGGCTTTTCTTAGTTTGTGATCATATCNTTGTCTTAATTTGTTCCTTTGTATTAGATTTTGAATTAAAGTTATATTAATGCACATGCCTTGTGTTGGTGAAGAAAAGGGTGCAGTGACAGTATTCTCAACTGGACACGGTTAACTATAGAAGATCTTAATAAACCCCAAAAGTTGTCCAAATAAGAAAATGTACATGTTAAAGGACTTGAGTATTTATTGAAACCAAAACTAAAGCTTTTATAACTAACTGCAGCTTCTTACTGCACATTTAGAAGCAAAATCAGCAAATGAGTATTATAAGAAATTATTCAAACATGTTTTCTCTACACAAGCAAATAAAATGTCTATTTGGCATCAGTTTTATTAGAAGTAAACGGTGTTACACTCGGAGCCGCCAGCAGTCGAGTCAAACATCTCTTCCATTTCAGCAACTGACTGACTTCAGTCTCCTGTGGTCCAAATGGCTAACCAATTAACAACAGCTTAACTCTTGAATCCAAACATCCATCTCTATCCCACACACACACACACACACACACACATACACACGCTTGCATGCATGAACATGTGAGCAGTGACAGTCTCTGCACAAAAGCACTAAAAGTAATGGACACCATGATCCACTAGTACTTACATCCAGTACCACACACAGACAAGGACACACACACAAAAAATACATACTCATTAACAAAGGCTTAGCGTTGCAGAGTGTATACCCCCAGCAAAGTCAGCCTGACTGGCCTCCCACAGAGAGGGAATACACCTCAGTCACCTGATCCTCTCGGCTGCTCTGATCCTGGATCAGCAGTTCACATCCAGTTATTATGGGACTTGTTTACAAGTCCACTTAAATATTTAACATACACAGATAAAAGCGATTATTTTTTTCACTTACTGCTTTCCATAATACATCAAACATGTGCAAGTGCGTCATAAATCTTTCACCACTAGGTGCCGCCACTGAAACTTTTCAGATTACAGCTCATTTAAATCCTCACACTTTAAGACTCAGTGTTTCTGTCTGTTGTTCAACCATATCTTATATGTGGTGAACAAAAATCAATAACAATTTCAATAAATTCATAGCTGCGTTTTGCATTGTGAACAAAGGAAGACTTGATTCTGCAGTGAAGCTGACAAAACATCTTTTCACCCAGTCGATTATTTTTGTGTGGCTGGAGTGATGTGGCTTCATCTCGCGGTGTTTTTGCGGATTTGGAATGTGGTCTGTCCGCCCTGATGGGTCCCTGACGAGTTCAAAAGACACCGACAGAATTCCCAGAGAGAGAGAGTGGGGGGGAAATGGGAAATAAAGAGCGAGCCCACCTGAGTGACAAGCAACAGCTGAGTCCACACATCTGGAAACCAAAATGTAACCCTCCATTAAGTGCCTCTTTACACACACACACACGCTCAAAGTTAAAACTCCCCCAACAATTTAGTTTAGGTGGCTGAGTTACATATTTTTCCTTTAGAAGGGATTTTTTTTTTTTAGCTTTAAGTTTTGATGCGCACTGACGCATCTTTGCGCAGAAACTGGACAATTTTCAAAAGGTGCAAAAAAACAACTTTAACTTCCATCTGCTTCAATCGTCACACAAAAAGTGATCTTTAGAAAACAAGAGAGTGACTCAACACATCAAAAACAACCGAACAAACAGTTTGTAACACTCACCTCTGAGACGCAAACAACTCTGTGCAAAAGGGGGGAAGAAATATTCCGTTAATCAAGATGCAAAAACACGAATGTGGACGCATTCAAGCTCCGACCAACTAAAACACAGCTCGATTCCGTGTCGGGGTCCTGAAGAAATACTCAGTGATGAAGCATTTCAGTGGTCTACGTGGACAGAGTCAGAGTGGGACCGAATGAGGCGCGCGCACCGGGGCTGAGCGATGCGCAGCTCTGGCACCAAATTAAAGCGTCCAGAAATGACATTAGCACTGCGCTGCGCCTATTGGCTGAAGCAAGGAGCTCCCCCACATACACACACCCACACACACAAACAGAGGTACCGCCTCCACACACACAGACACGCGCACATAACTGACTCTCTCATTTATGCTCCAACACTGTACATTTCCTATTCAGAGGTACATATTTATGCATTAGTGGTAAAACCCTGCACATATGGTATGAGTTTAAGAAAAAAAAATCTTAACTGCTTTAAGGAAATATGTGTTAGGAATGAAAATGTTTTGGAAAGTGTGCTGTGCATGCCCCACCTGCCTCAGCCCCCAGGGTTTGTTGTGATCTGAGCAGTAATCCCAACAAACATGAAACTTTTATATAGAAGTGGATTTCTTGGCCTGCAAAGTTAGAGGGTTGTTAATTCTTGTGAGCTTGTGTCACAAGATCACTTGCTCTTTCCTTGGAAAGTGAACAAGGTCTTGTGAAGTGCTCAAGCTTAATTCGTGTGGTTTTATTCTAAGAATGTGTGTGATGATGAGACAATGATGAAAGAGGTCTTCTCAAATTGTTAAAAAGAACTTCTATTCCCTCATTAGAATGTATAAAGTTGCATCAATGTTTTTTTAAGGAAATGCCTTCAAGTTTCTCTCAAATTCATAGAATTAATTGATTATGTCCTCGCCTGGTGGCAGGATTTTTAAGAGTAACACGATCAAGATGAGTAAATTCACCAAGACCTGCTAATCCAAAAAGATGCAACACAAACAGTCTTATTATAGAGAACTGTGGGAACTGGATCCTGTGGGGCCTGACACCAATCTTCTACATGTTCAAAATAAACTTTGGGTCAATTTGTGACACCAAATCAGAACAAGGACAGAACAGTAAGTCTGTAACATCAACTTCGCACTGACACTCGTCACAGATGTTTAGCTTTCTCTCTTTGGATTTCTTGTCGTCTGTTACGTCTGTTCCATTTCTGGCATCTGCACTTCCTGTTTTATTTCACAGTTTGGTTGTCCATCTTGTGTCCCCGTCCTTTGCTTGCACCAGCCTCAAAGAGGCCATTTCATACAAATTTCAGGACTTTGTGGTTATTTCTTAAGTATTAACCTGTAATATGAAACATTTTATATCTAAAAAAACGTCAGGAAACACTGATTAACAGACCTTTCAATCTGTCTGCGTTAAAATTCGTCTGGTTCTGTCAGGCCTCGAGCAGCAGTTCATATTCATTATTCAAATTTGCTGGACTAACTAACCTATGAGAGCAAAGAATACTGTTTCCTGCCCCGCTGCACATGGCAACGTCAGACAAAGTGTCTTCCTGTTTGCTACGTCTTATGCTACAGCTTTTAGCTAGCAGCATGCTAGGTGTGTTTTCAACTGTGGGAGCTGCCGAATACTAACGAACAAAGGAGCTGTGATGAAACAAATACAGGCCGCTCGGACTCGGGTGTTATCGCCACCTGTGTAGTTTGAGAGATAAAAACTGAAAGAGAAGTTGTTGACCTGTTTTCACACCCACTATGAAGTTAAGAACACCTGTGGAGCTAAAATATTCAACAGAAACCTCAGAAAAACTTTTTAATGGAAGGGCCTCTTTAAAATCCTTAACCAGCGCACACTTTAATCACTCAAATATGTTTAGATGTGATTATTCGATGTTAATGAAACACTATGATTGTGTGCAGGTGAGTGTGTGAAACTTTAAAACCATTTGTTAGATTTAGGTTTTGGCCATTTCCTGTAATGGCAAACTAAACTGGAAGCCAAAGATTCTTCATCCTCTTGCCCGCTAACATTGCAGCAGTGATAGTTTTGTCATTTTAATCCAAAACTGTGAATTAAAAGACACTTATGCTTATGATGAAGAGAACTTTGCTGGATATGCATCAGGTAGTCAGCAGTTTTAAAAAGCCCTAAATTCTGACATGTGAAAGTCAGAATTTGGAGTGAGTTTGCAGTCCCAGCAATGGAGTCGGGGGAATAAGGATAGCTTTTTGAATGGCTCTAAAGCTGGCAGCGAGACAGACGAGGCGAGTCAAACAGTATAGCTTATTGTCCCTGCCAGCCTGCGAAGCCCACACAGCAAGGGACCCACGGACGCCCTCGCTCACCCTCCTGGCTGCTGCTCCAACGTTCTGACAGCTTGATTTACAACTTACAGTTACAGTTCATACTTTAGGCATTTTTTTTTGCCTGTTTACTCTTGCACTCAACTTACCTGAAGTGTTTCAAATCAACAGTGCATGTACCGCTAACGGGTAACACCTCAACATTTTTCTGAGAAATCTGCATCCAGATTACCGTCTTTCCACCTGTTGTTCTTGCCTCTGTGGAGAATAGAGCGACTCTCTGTACTTCGCTTCAGCTCTTTGTGCTGCCTCACACAGACATGTGTAACATTAAGCCTATTTACAGCCGAAACAGAAAGAGGGAGATGGGTATAAAAGGTAAGCCTATAGGCCTACACATGCAGACAGAGAGGAAATGAGGATCAGTGCTGTGTGGGGAGCACAAAAGGGGTCTCTGGGTCAGTAAATCCTGTCCCTGTCACCTTCTGGTGCACTGAAACAACAGCACAGTGGACAAAAACTTCATACGCAGCATGTTGTGCATCTCTAAATTCACTTACTTTCCTTTTTTTCCCCTTTTTTGCTTATTCATTTCTTTCTGCTCCTCTTTTCTTTATGGAACACTGCTTTGAAAACAATCTGGACTGATGTGGGACGGCGCACATTGTGATGCTGGCTTGGATGTCATGTGCAGTGAATGGCAAACAGCAGCGTGAGGTTATCTGCCTATCAGCATATTTAGCTTTCAGAACAGATAAAAAGGAATCCACACCATCTGTCATGCAGCGGCCTGCTTGGTTAGCCCACATATCTGTCATTGTAATGGGATTGGAGAAATGTTAGAATTCAGCGTAACGGCTCAGGTTTGGTGATTCATTTCACTGATGAGGTGTTGGCTGTGTTCGTGGGTATATTTAACACCAGCAACAGCAAAATGAAATCCGTCCCACTGGGCAACAACGTAGACTGTGGATGGTCTCTATAGGGTCTTGGTGAGGTCCTCAGATTATTATACTTAATAAATAAACAAATAATGATCAATAACCCTGATAAATTCATGATTGTTTGGAACATGCACAAAAGCGGTTTATCATCAGAATTTCTGAGTGTGTAGCGCAGGGGTGTCCAACTCCAGTCCTCAAGGGCCAATATCCAGCATGTTTTAGATGTTCCTCTGCTTCAACACACCTGATGCAGATGAATGGGTCGTTAACAGGCTTCTGCTGGACTTGTTGAGATGCTGCAGATTGGAATCAGGTATGTTGAAGCAGGAAAACATCAAAAACAGGCAGGATAGGGGCCCTCGAGGCCTGACTTTGGGCACCCCTGGTGTAGTGGAAGCATGATGGGGGAGCCCGTGCGCGCCAGCTTGGTTAAGTTGTTGAGAATTTAAGCAGGACTGGCAACGCTAGTTTTGTGTGATAGCTATGACCACATCATGCGGTAGCATCAAGGGCGTGTCTGAAAAAATCTTTGCTGGGAGGCTAGGTGAGGGCACAGGTTTTGAAATGGGTGGCACATGTAGTAAATGGTCCATAACCTTGAAACATTTCTAGTTTTTACAAAATTATAGACTGTTTATCATCATTTAAGTGTCCAGAAATCAAAATATGTCAAAACACAGAGCCAATGGCGCACGTTCATTAATCGTAATCTTTGATTAAATTTGATTGTTTTATTGGAACTTGTAAGGGTGGACACTGCCCCCCAGGCCACCCCTCTGGACACGCCCCTGGATAGCATTCTGCTAGGATGGCATGATCTTCCTGCTTGTAGCTGCATCCTGATAGGAGCCTGAGAGGATACTTGGATTGTCGTGTGAAACATCTGAATATATGTAGGTTGTGGAGAATGTACCAATGTTGTTATTCTGTGTAAATGGGGCCTAAATGACATACAGTATAACTCCATATGATGAGCCAGGTTGTGCCTGGACCATGAAAAGCTGTGAAACCTACAAAACCATCAGTATTGTGCAGAAAATTCAGACATTTTGATCTAGACTGAGCCATATGCTGTAAAAAAAATTGTTTCCCTTCCTGGCCACGACCCAGCGGACCCTCCTTACCATGACCCTGTATAACCCAGCTCCAAAACATCTAGCCGCCTTCTGTGAGGGTGAAGTAAGTGGTTCCAGATTTGGCCTGAAGGGAAACTGTCAATCAAGCAGTGGGAATCCAGGCTGTGTTTCATAATGCAGTCACCAGAACGATCCTCCAGAGGAGACGGTGAACAGGAATTATCCTAGAGACCAGTTTTTTTCCTACAGCCTGTCTCTGGATTTCACAATGGCATATTGCGCGTCTGGCCATTTACTGTCATTCATATTTATCTTTCTGATCTGTGTTTTCATTCACTCCCTGTGATTTGTCTATCTACTTGTGTCATCTCTGTCATTACCACAAGCAGGATTTGGGTTGTGGGTGTGTTGTTATCACTGCTCAGTCTGTCATCGACTGCCTCAGTTCACAAAAGTCAGGAAGGATCACGTTACTGTAGAGATCTACAGTGACTGCACGACTCCGTTGATCATTTATAAATGATGTTGGTTGTTTGCATGTTGAGATATGTTGCTTTTTTTGAGAAACAGAAATGACATACCATGGATTTATTGTTTTTTGAGTGAAGTGTAGTCTTAAAAAAGAACTGTAAAAACAATTAATGTATAAAACCCCTATATCATGTGAAGTTTGCCTTTTGGTTGTGATTCTGTGGACTATTTTAAAGATTTTGGATGTCAGTTTCAGAAGTGGTTGTCCGTCAATACAAAACAGCCTAAATGTTGTAATTCAAGAATGCAGCTATAGATACACTTGCTTAATTTTTATTTACTTTTTCGCTGTGACCTAATCAAGCTAGAGTGGAATGAAGTAGATAAAACATAAGATTGTTGGTAACATCAGTATTTCACATTGAATCCTACACTTCTAAACTTTAAACCCGGCCCTCGTTCTTGGTGGAACAGAAATGAGTTTCGGGTGAATGTGATGGAATGTAACTTTTCCTAATTTTTGGAATTCCTGCCACCTCTGACTGGTAACTTTTGAATCGAGTAAATCAACAGTCTGCGCCCTCCTGCTGGGACAGTTTCCTGACTGTTAGCTCTTTTTCTATATTCAGGTGTAATGGCAAGTAAACGCACTGGTTAAAAGTTAATCCCATTAGGTAGATGTGTCATTCATAGCTTAAGGCACATGTAGTCCTTACACAAACACAAATACACACCCGCACAAACTCCTCTAATTAGTCTAAGAACACACATCACATCCGAAACGCTACCACTAACCTGTTCAGGACCTCCAGCAGTTCGGCGACCATAGCTGGCATACCTTTGCACTGAGTGTTTTTAACTCTCAGGTCTTTGACCATATTAGGGCGAGTAGGAGTTATTGAATGGAAGTTGCTACAGCTTCCTGCTATGCCTCGCCTCCATGTAATTGCAGAATTTCATAGTTTTTTCCTGACTAAATGGTTTATTTGTAGTTATTAGACTTGCATCCACACCTAAAACAGCATTTTAGCAGCTCTGAAACGGTTCTATTTAAAAAAAGAGTGGAAAAAAATCCTGAAATGCCACACTTGTGTTTTTGTGTAGACAGCCAAAGCACTATTTTTCTTTTTTTAGAAAGGGTGATGTAATAAGCCCACCCCTAACCAAACCCATGACTTGTAGAGATGTAGGCTTTAAAATGCTCCAGATCTTCTATGTTTGGTGGATTTCATAGCAGCTTTATAGCAAAAAGTCCACTTGTGGCAAAGTCACTAAAACATTTTGGGTTGTTTTTGGTATAGTTGTGTGGATGAAGCCATGTCTAAAACTAATGATGTGTTAATAAGGATATGTTTTAATAACAAAGAAGAGGGTGCTTTTGAGAAACAGTTTCAGTAAAAAGGCTTTAATTTGTCATGGAAGGCTGACAGGAAATACTTTTGTCTTGTTGCATTTTATAATAGTTTTTATTTCAATTTTGCCTAAATTTAAACATTTTTAAATCTATTTTGTTTGTTCATATGAACATGGGGCCAGCCCTGAGCTGCATGGTGCAGGCGAAAAGGGATTTTGGCAGTAGAAGAGGAACAGTGCAATAAAAACACACTCAAAGAGCAGCTATTTACATGAGATGGATGGTGTGTCCAACAGTTTGTCCAAAAAAAAAGGATAATTTGATACCCCCTCCAGCAGACGGCGCCCTAGGCAATGGCCTAATCCGCCTATGCCCAGAACCGGCCCTGCATATGAACAAGAACTATTGTATGTTATATAAACTGCAAAAGCTTTTAGATTTTTGGAAACTGCCACTTGAATCAAAATGACCCAATTTTCAGGCAAATTACGTTAAAATAAATCGAATGAAAATCTGTGTTTCTTCATTCAGAATATCAAGTTTGAATTGGAAACGAACATCCGATGTCTGTCAGTCTGTCTTGAGGAACCAACAGAAATTCTGTATATCAATCAAATGTCCATACCCTCTTGTTCCTCTGCGTGGATGCGAGAGGCGGGTCACATCCTGCAGAGGTTGCCAATCACTGACTGACAAGATTCCATCTCAATAATTTGAAACCAGTGGGTTTATTTGTATTTTTTTTTAGTTCTGCTGATAATAGTCTGAACTGACTCTACGTTTCATCCCTGGCTGTGCGATGACTATCTTCATCCGTTTCCAAATCATGCCACCTGACTGACTCTCTGAAGTGGAGTTTCACCTCAGGGCTGCATTCCGAAGGATAATTCTGGCATTCAGTTCCATAACTTAATGTGATCCTGCTTAATCTTTGTCTGTCTGTTATACATCCTGTAATTTCTGCATCCCAGTGACCAACAGATACATTTATATTTGTATCACTGTATTCCTCAAACTGACAGCACATCCAATGAACTTTTCCTGAACTTGAGTCGGGCTTTTAAACATTTCTGCTGTCTTAACATCTAAAATGTGCTTCCTTCAGTCTGTAGCCTTTACAATGATTATTTCACCATTTTGAGTTAATACTAAACAACTTCTAAATGACACTGTCAGGTCTTGGGGTTTTGGTTGTTTTATTATGTTCTGTACTTTGGGGTTTTTCAGTAGTTGTTTTTTTTTCCTTTTGTTCTCATTCGATGTCTTAGGTTATGTTATGCCTTTATTTTCCTTAGTCATGTAGTTTCCAGTTCTGCTTTTATTTTTGGTATTATTTGTCACTTCCTGTGCTCCCATTTTGTGTCTTAGGTTGCTTGACTGTGTGTTTTCATTTCCTGTGCTCCTCTTTTCCACTCTCAGGTGTGTCTTGTTTCTATGATTAGTTCCTGTGTTTGTTTCTCCTCATGTCCTCAGGTGTTTTGAGTTTTGTAATCAGTTAGGGTTTTGTATTTAACGCTACGGGGACGCCGTCATCGTCGACGATGCCAGGGACCTTGTTGTGTTTAATCGAACATAGCTTCCGAACCATAAAAGATAGAAACTTACTTTTTTCCCCCTCTAAATTGGGAGAATCCAAGCTTTCAGACGGTATTTCCGGCATCGCTCTAGCTCATTCACAAGGGATACAATGTCGTGTCAAAGTCGGTGTTCCAATCAGAGCCTTTGTCTTTTGCGCATGACGCGCGGTTGTCAATTTTTTTTTTTCTTATTCATTGATATTTAGTGTGGGTTTTTCTTGAATAAAGTGTGATGTTCTAATTTTCGCCTAATTTTTTTTTTTGTATTTTTTATTCTAATACTCTTTATTTCAAGCAAAGGAGCCTCATTTACACAGCAGTTTATGAAATTTCAATTCAAAATAAAAAAAACAAGGTATAGGACATTATGTGGCATTGAAAGGTGGTGTTTTAGTAGCATTTAAACAAAAAAAAGTCAAAAGTTTATTTGTCCAAAAAACCCTTGGTCCCCAGAGGGTTAAGTCTCATGTCATTATCTGTGTCGGTCTGTTCTTGTTCTTAGTCTCAGTTCTCAGTCTTAGTTCTAGGTCTTAGTCTTAGTCGTAGTTCTTGTTCTTAGCTCTGTCCTCAGTCTTCAGTCCTCCTGTCTCAGTTATAGTCTTTAGTCATTCGTCTCCTTGTCTGGATTATGTTTTTTTCTTCACCCCTTGGATTACTTTTGCTTTTCTTCAGTTCCTCATCCCGTCGACCATCTTAATGTAAGTTTATTTTTGCTGCCCCGTCAGCATTTTGTGTTCGTATTAAACCTTTAGTTGCACTTTAGTTTTTGTTGTCCTCACTGCATTTTGGGTCCAACATTAAAACCTCCACCTAAACGTGACANTCATGATTCAGTATAACCAGGACGGAGAATGGAAATTAAAAATTTAACTTAAAGTAAACGTTTTTGAATCCACAGATACACAGTAACTTATGGGTCTAGGTATAGTATGACCAACACAATAATCAACAGGCTACAGATGAATCAGTCTTTCTTGCCACTACACTATTATGAGGAAATCTAATCTGATATGAATTACCCCTACATCATATTATTTTAATACTTAAATCACAGTAACATGGTGATTTATTTAACTCTGGCTGACGTAACGTTAAAATGTTTAGTTTCCTTAGTGTTAATAAGCAAAAATGTGCATTTCAAGCCAAAGTACTATTTAATAATAACAGGGCCCGCAACCTTCTGCAGTCTCTCTGCGAGCGCACCCCACACATGCACATGCACACGTGCGGACACAAACACACACAGTCGATGGTCCGACCGTCACCCCCGTAAACATACCTGAGAGAAAGCGTTGCTGACATGAATATTTTTTAACATGCTCGACTGATACTGTGACGACGGCACCAGGGTTCTTCGTTCTCATGGCTGTCGTAGACTTGTAATATAGGCGACGTTACCCCGTTACTTAAAGTGTGTTAAGACGCCAGTAACATAGATTCCCCCCCGTCCAGATATGAACTATTCGATTATTTATCAATTTTTATGAATTAACACAATAGGATTTGCCCAGACAAGCTAATGTTACAGGCTTAACAGCTGCAGCCCTGCTAGCATCAGTAAGCAGCTAACTGATAAGGACTTAAAGCCGTTTAAATGTTGAAAATGTGTAGGTAACGTTCTCCATTATGACACAACTCAAAATAAAATTCCAGTATGATTTAACGTTAAAGTAAATTCAATGAAAGGTTGTTTAAAACTTACCTGTGCAGACTTCAGAGCAGCAGCATTCCAGCTCCTTGCAGCAGCACACAGTCACGAGACTTGAAGTGAAAAATGTGAACTCGGAAAGTTGGCTTTCCCGCATTTCAAAACAAAGAAAAATTAGTTGGCAGAACTGTTATCTCTTGCATTGAACCGCAACATAAAGATTGAAGTATTAACAACTCAACTAATTATTTTGGAGCATACAACTGTCTTGTTTTGTTGTGCTAACTTAGATTATTGTCTAGAATATTAACAATTTACATTTTTAAGTTTTACCAACACAAATTACTGTTTTAGGCCAAAAAACACAAGTTGGCTTTTTAACAGTGTAGCATTTAAACAAAAAAAAAGTCAAAAGTTTATTTGTCCAAAAAACCCTTGGTCCCCAGAGGGTTAAGTCTCATGTCATTATCTGTGTCGGTCTGTTCTTGTTCTTAGTCTCAGTTCTCAGTCTTAGTTCTAGGTCTTAGTCTTAGTCGTAGTTCTTGTTCTTAGCTCTGTCCTCAGTCTTCAGTCCTCCTGTCTCAGTTATAGTCTTTAGTCATTCGTCTCCTTGTCTGGATTATGTTTTTTTCTTCACCCCTTGGATTACTTTTGCTTTTCTTCAGTTCCTCATCCCGTCGACCATCTTAATGTAAGTTTATTTTTGCTGCCCCGTCAGCATTTTGTGTTCGTATTAAACCTTTAGTTGCACTTTAGTTTTTGTTGTCCTCACTGCATTTTGGGTCCAACATTAAAACCTCCACCTAAACGTGACAGACTCTGCTTAATCTTTAAACCTCTGCTCGCCCAAAGACCACCGCACCTGATCAGCTCTCTGAATAAGTGGTCGTGTTCTGTTTTTAGCCTGGAAATTTTCAAGCGTGTGTGATGAAGCAGCCGTAGAAACGCTCATCGGCTCCACATTTGGCCTTTACAAGCTGAACTCTGAATCTCTTTCTGCTGTGTACAAGAGTTCGACCAGCTTGTGCCCAGTTAGTGAATATTTTTAAGCATTTCAAGTGTTTGCTTCTTTCTCCCCAAGACTCTGGCCTCGGACAGGAAGTGTGTGACAGCACACAACTCCTAAGCCATTCTCAGGAATTTCTCACACACATGTGTGCATATATACATACACACACACATTCAAAATCCAGGGAGTATGTCATCCAAGGGCAGGACCAGAGATCAGAGGGAGGGTGAAAGTGAGAAGGAGGAAGAAGACGAGGAGGAGGAGGGATTACAGGAAAGAAAAATAGGAAAGAAAACTTTGTTTCTTCTTGGGAGGCCAAGAATAGACGATTAAAAATAAATTTAACTGTCATTGTTAAAACTGCAGCCAAATACTTCAAATCCTCCCTACAGTCCCTAGACTGCAGCCCATCAAAGAGAAATAAAATATGAAAAACATCTTTTATTTACAAACTCTTTGAAGGTTTTTTTTTTTTAACTGACGTGTCTCAGTGGATGAAGATGAGAAACATAATCTGAAATTCATCACTTTGTCAGTGAAGGAACATCCTTTGATACTCTCTATTAGGCTTACATGCACATGAGATTTCATCAAATTTACAGTTTTGTAATTTTAAAACTTACAGTATCAATCTAAATCTATCTAATGCAACAAATGACATAAGAAGCAGATATATTTTCAGACCTTTTGCACCCATTCTAGAGGTTTTTTAAGATGAGAACATGGCTTGGATCAGCCAATGAAAATGAAAAGTCACCCTGATGCATGAGCAGGCGCTCCAAGCAACTCACAACGAAACTCTCACCATTGTTATGTTTCACTTGATGTATGAACAGATTTTATATACACAGGATTTAATCAGTAATCTGGCCTCTCATAACATATCAGCTCTGATATTTTATACGCTGATGATGCAATGCTGTTTTTCATGTCTTCTGCTCAAGCTCCACCCATAAGAAAAAACGTGCACGGCTTTATCCAGCCTGTATTTCACAGGGTCAAAGAAGAATGCAACTGCTGATTTTGGCCAGATAATACAGTCATCATTGTCTTTGAGAACAAACGAAACGCTCTCTGGCAACAACAACAAAAGAAAAGAAAAAAGTTCCGCTCCAGATTATTTTCTGAACGTTTGCAGGGTGTGGGGGTTAAGTGTCTCTATATTTATACGTTTTTTCATGTTGCTTATCTTAATGAGGAGAAACTTTTTATTAGAAACTGATTTATTTTAAAATATGTGCACTTGAGCTCCTTAAAGAGACCTTTTTGTCTCACTGGACTCAGTGTTGAACTTTAAAGAGTCTATTTCATACAAATTTCAGGACTTTGTGGTTATTTCTTAAGTATTAACCAGTAATATGAAACATTTTATATCTAAAAAAACGTCAGGAAACACTGATTAACAGACCTTTCAATCTGTCTGCGTTAAAATTCGGGTGGTTCCGGCTCCTTCCGTCAGGCTGCTTCGTCAGCAGCTCATTCATATTCATTGTTCGACTTTGCTGGACTCTGATTGGCTAACAAACTAGCCTATCAGAGCAACGTCTTATGCTACAGCTTTTAGCCAGCAGCATGCTAGGCGTGGTTTCAACTGTGGGAGCTGCCGAAAACTAATGAACAAAGGAGTTGTGATGAAACAGATACAGGCTGTTCGGACTCGGGAGAACTCGGTTTTATCACCACCTGCGTAGTTTGAGAGATTAAAACTGAAAGAGAAGTTGTTGACCTGTTTTCACACCCACTATGAAGGTAAGAACACCTGTGGAGCTAAAATATACAACAGAAACCTCAGAAAAACAGTTTTTAATGGAAGGGCCTCTTTAAGCAACAGTCATGATAAAAATAAAAAGAGCTGTCAGTTCTACACATCAGGTCTAAAATTCAGATAAACATCAGTACAGATTGATAGACAGCCCCTTTATCCATCCTCTGAAATGATTTCATATCATAAAAAAAAAAAGTTACTTGAAAATGTTCAAATTTCAAAAATCTAAATGACTTTACTTCTGTTTGATTCATTAAACTAGATATAAAAAATACATTTCTGAAAGTCGTGAAAAAACAAAACGTTGCATGACAATCTCAAGTATATTTAGCTTTTTTTAAAGGCCAACGTTTTACCATTATTTTTGTCAAACCTGTAAATATGAGATATACAAAAATATGTAATTTACCATGAGGTCCAATTTGCTCCCTCTTGTTCCCACACTGTGCTACCTTAGTTTTGTGTTGTACTATTACAAGCCAGAACATCATTCAGCAGCTGAAGGGCTACATGGGAAAAAAAAATTCTATCTGGCTGTAAAGAATCTTGGAGTGTCCAGACGAGATCGTGTTTTCTGTCCCATCACTCCACTCAGTGTGTTAAAGTTGCATTAATCCATTCAGCATGTGTTCTGTGAATTGGTATGAATGTTTGTGCATCTAGAGACTCTGGAAGTTTCATCTGTTCAGCAAGTGCCGGGGTAGTTCTGTCATCACCTCCATGTAGAGTAGAGGAAAGAGGGAAAACAGTGGTTAGAAGGAAGAGGGGAGAAGAGACAGATGGGGAATATCAGGGGAGGGCAGAGCCGTAAAAAAGTGAAGGAGTGCATTTAAAGGATGCGTAAAGTATGGATGGAAAGTACAGCGTTGATGGGAGGGGATGAGGTTCTCCAGGGGTGGGTCTGAGAAAGAGCTGCCTGCTGGATTTAACCCTGACCTGACAAAAAACTGGCTTGTATCCACTGAACATGTCTCTTCTGTGCCTCATCCATTTATCATGATGCCACAAACACTTTCTCACCAAATTGTTTCATCTCTCAGCCGTCTCACAGATGAATAAAAGCCACAGTAAGTCAAGTGCAGACACTTGAGGCTCATTTTTTTCTCTCCATAGAAATATTTTCTTTTGATATTAGAAAAAAAACTGTGAGTAGCTTATTTTTATTTTTAATGCAGCACACATATTACTTCATAGTATTTTAAGTGTGTGCATTTTGGGGAAATTCTGCACTTAATTTCCGGAGATGAACTACAAAGTGTTCAGCAAACAATAGTGGCAGTTTATTCGGATGCAGCAGCAAACAGTAAAGTGTGTCAGTGCTGAAATTTTAAACCTGCTTTAGTCCTCCGGGGACTCCCACTGGGTGTAAACTAACACCTGTAGCAGGGTGGATGAGCAGAGGAGAAAAAAGCGACAGGTAATTGTTTGGATTAGCTTCTGTCGTTCACCTGTAGTCCTAATCTGAACATAAGGCTGGAGATCCCACCCATTTACAGATCTTTCACTGACTCAAATATCACACAGATTACTCTCTTCTCCTGTTTCCAGTGACTGACTTCTCAAACTTTTATGCAGATGCACGACTCAAAAAGGCCAAAATAGTTTTTTAAACGAAAGCTTTTAATGCAAACACAATCCATGGATGCTAATGCATGCATGCAGGTATCTGAGCTGTGCACCACCACAGATTTTTGCAACCATGCAAAACCATTCTGATCTCCTAAAATATGTAAACAAAATCCTAAACAAGGGGCTTAATGTCGTCTTCTGCCGAGGTTGTTTGTTAAGCTGATTGTGCTCCTGACTTTCCCGAAAAGCTCTGGTTTTAATCTGCGCAGAGACTTGGTGTTTGTTGGAATTTTTACAAAGACAGATTAGGAATAAATAAACATGAAGAAGGACTGAGAAGTACACAAAGACACAGGGTCGAATGGGGGGGGGGGGGGTCATCAGAAACAACAAACACTGAGTGTAATCAGTGAAACTTCTTCAGCTGCACTGCACCTGGTTTCTTCCATGTCTGGAACTTTTATATGCTAGAGTGCGTTTTTGTGTATTGTGTTTCCATACCATGGCTCCTTGCTGTGTTCATGCCAGCTCTGATTCACCATCACTGCCACACCAGGCTGCCGCCTTGGCATCACACACAGTCAACGACCGTGACAGCCAACTCCCACGGAGACGGTGAGGATGTATACTGTGGAGGGGGAACGAAAAGAAAGGAACAGACGTTAAGAGCAAGTAGGAAAATCTGAAAGTAAGAACTTTTTCAGGGAGGTTTGTGAGCTGTGTGATATAGAACATGAGCCTCTGCATGCAGCAGCAGGAGGGGCAGGAACTGAGATTAAATCTGCTGAGATGAATGAGTCCCCAAGGAATAAACCCATCAATCAATAGATGCCCTTATGGATAAGCAGCCAGATTTTCCCAAAATGTGCCTTCGCTCTTTGGTTTTCTTACGTTTAGTTCCATTTCCTTGAAGTAATCGCATCTCATTTAGCGACAACAATTGAATGCAATAGAAAAAAAGACTGTTGCTAATGTGTGAATTAATTAACCGTATACCACGCCGCGCCTTATTTTCTTACTTCAAACTTTCCGTTTCTTAATTAAACGTGAAATCCCGGTTTCATTATATAACAGAACAGCTTGAAACACAGCTTGAAAAAAAATCAGAGGCCAGTGTAGCAGCAGGACTTAATGATTAATTCACTAACAGATGACAAGCCTACAGGATGTACACAGATTACATAAGGTTAGAGATCCCTCTGTCTACTCACACTGTTAATGATGAACTGGTGTTGTCTGCAGTTAATTGGAAGCTTTTGTACCTGCAGCGCACACGTGTGATGGACTGCTTGATTAGGTTCTAACCCTTTCTGTGGCTGTCATGGAACGATTTTACATTCTAACCAGGAATTTCCTCAAAGTAACCTACCAAGAAAAGTAAATAAGTTGGGGTAAATAGAATTTGTAAAAGAAATAGGAAAATATAATTACCATAATTAAAAAAAAAGGTTAGTTAAATTGTCATTTTTGTCATGATTCTTCAACATCTGGTCCAGAGGTTTGAACAAAAGAAAAAAAAACGCTCATTTTAATTTTGACTTTCCAGGATTTTTTGTGTTTGTTTATTAGTCCAAATTAAGTTTCATTCCACAGTCATAAACAGGTTAAAATAAAGACTTAAATGTAAATATGTTGGACGTTTAGTGTCAACATGCTAAAATTACTTGGAGTACTTAGAGTTCTTAGAGTACTGATGATTAGAACCTAAAAATCCATACAGTGACGTGATTTTAGTGCCTGTGCAGACTGTTTATTCTATCACAATAGACAGGAATGTGTTGTGTATTGTTTATAGCTACATGTGTTTAGCAGAGTTGGTTATGTGGATATTATTATCAGAGAGAGGTGCATTGCATCACCGTCTAAACTGAGTGATGTTAAGTTTGAGTTGCATTTGAGGCCAAATTACTGGCACATTGTGTATAACACCAAACTTCCAGATGTGGCATGGAAAAACATCTTCAATCCTCCAGAGCAAAAGACAAAGAAGATGAAGACTTTAAGATGGAGACAATCAGGGACACAGGCTGTATGAGCATGAAGGTAGTCTGGCCCAGAATTGGAGCTTCAACCTGGAGTAGTACTAACCTCAGTAATCCTAGTTGGGCTTATTCCACTGCCGTCCCGCCAACCACTTTTGTATGTACCAGACAAGTTCATTTTCAGTGTTGTGACCTTGTTGTCATAAGGAAACACCGTCAACAAGATTTCTGTGGTAATCAGAGCAGCAATTTCAGTTGTAAAAACAAAGTGATGGTCAGATTTAGCAAGCAGGTAATTTGATCCATCGCATCAGTGTTCAGATCATATCCTCTTTTCTGAAAAGTTCAAAACAATCTCCTGGAATCTTTGAATCGTGCTCGTTGAAATAAACAGAAGTGAACAGAAAAAGAAAAATCAATGTTACACAAGCAGAAGGGTTTGAAGTGTAAAAAGAGAGACACATTTTAACGTCGAGGCACAAAGTAACATGAGATTTTTTTACTGAGAGAACCACATTCACATGAGTATAATCACCTAGCACAGCCAATCCTCCTTGATTCCTAATGAAAGCTTTCATTATGTGTGTATGGCCACCACTTAGAGACTCTTCCAGACTAATGATACCCATTTGCACAACTCTAAACTCTGGCACCAAAGTCTCTGGCTGTAAATCACTCCCTACACCTTGCACTAATTAATAAAGCTGTGGCAGACTTTGTGACTCTGGGGAAAGCTGAATAATGTTCACAGACAAACCTTCAAAGTCAAACTTGATTATTGCACCAGAAAAAAAAAAGGGATCAAGACCTTTTTGCTGACACGACTTTATAGCTCAGTTCTATCTGTTTATGTATTTGTTTATGCACATGTACACATAAGTTAAATTTGTGTTTTTGTGGCCTTGGGCTTCGAGGTTTTTAGCCCTCTTAGTGGGAATGTACCCTTGTAACTTCTGAGGTCAAACTATAATGACCCCAAGACTACGAGGGGGTTAAAGGTCCTTTATCCTTGAGGGAACCAGTGGCGACACCCGGGACCTACGGGCTTGAGTCAACAGATTAACCAGAGCATTGAATTTGACAGCTTGAGCCTTACATGAACATTGTTCAAGAAAGAAGCTTTCATTTGTCCCCACCAGGTCCATTAATTTCAGAACTGGTCTCATGTAGGATCAGGTCTGCTGGATAATTGTGTCTGAGCTATTCAGAAGAACTTAGATCGTCTTTGCAACCAATCTGTGTTATTCTGGCGGTTCTTCAGAGGACACAACAGGAAGTGACTCACAGCAAACAAAGACATTGACAAAGCTGCGTGTTATGTTTAATGACTCTTTTGTGCTTGCTAACAATAAGAAAGTAAGATGAATTGGCGCATTTCAGACATTTAGTTTTGTTATACCAATTACCCAACATGCATTCAAATATTAGGTATTGTGTGAAATAAATGATCCACCTGAAGTGTCTTAAAAACTTTATGGATTTATAGTAGACTTTCTTTTCATACTTGGTTGGTACTACTATCACTGATTGAGTTCAGTCCAAGACTTACAGTCTTTGTCTAAAGAGAATCAATTCTTATCATTTTTGCTCAACTGTATATATCACCTTCAATAAATAGAGCAGTTGTTGTCTTACATTTTGACCTTCAACGGTCCAGATGCATACCCACAAAACACGACTTCTTAATTAGCATCTCTCACAAATTTAGTTTGGGAATGTCCCTTTGCAGAAGTCAATTAAATTAAACTCGTTCTAAAGAGTTTAGTCAGAGGCTAAATGGGTTGGCTGTTGGTTTGATGGATGTGCATTTCCTGCCAACCAGCTCCTACCCTAACATAAAGCCATACATCATGTTAGATTATATCTTGCTTCTGTGTGCCCTGTCAGTCTGACACCTCAACCGGTTAAACAGATTGCTCGGGAAAAATTGTCACAGTTATGGGTCTGCAGCTTTTAAAGTCATAGCTGATGTGTGTAGCGATGTTCTGCTAATCGCATTACTTCCTTTTAATGGCATTACTCTCTCCTGATCTACTTTTCAAACCAGCTAAAAGTACTTTTCCTCCTTCATGATTAGCAAATTCTGTCATTCTGACAAAAAAAGACAAGATTTTAGCAAGTAATTTGCTTCAATTTCGGTCTGCTCTTAAACCAAGACCACCTAGGAGAATTTTTTTGAGTAAATGGCATAAAGACTCCATTCATTTACTTACTGGCCCAATTTCTGTTGACTTAGGGAAAGGGGGAAGAAAACATGAACACATGCTAATTTAGACTCAACCTCCAGTTTTGCCTGAATGAATTTGAATCCAGCTTGTGAAGGAGATAACTAAAATATCACAACTAGCAACCTCTAAGCATTTCAGTTGAATTGGAGGACAAAATGTACATTTCTAATGCAAGAAAGGCAAACGATAAATACCATTGTCCTTTTTTATTTTGGTGATCTGTCTGCTATGAGTCTCATGTATGTTTTACACCCTTTTTGAGTCACAATGAACTTCAATGCAAGTTAAATCACATATTCCATATAGCAACAATGCTACTCTACTCCACAGTTACAGTTTTTCTTTTACAACTTTGGTGAAATGCACAGATTAGGCACTTTTCCATGAATGTTTGGTTACATAAATAGTGCTGGTTTCATATTTTTTTATGATTTTCTTACATTTGTTTTATTATCTGCGCAACTTTATAACAAATTCCTTGTAAATTCAAATCGGCCATGTAGTTCCTCCTTTGCCTCAATGATCCATCTTACAATTTGGACTGCAGGCTTCACCCATAAGCCTCTGTATGTGGGTCCTCCCAAACCTAATTGCCCCCCACCTACATGCAAAACATGGCATGTGACTTCTAAGAATGTAATTGTTTATCTCACACACAAAGAAATTCACTGTAAAAGAGCAAAAAAAGTACAAATAGACTTTATAAAATAATTCAGGTTTTGAAGTGACAGTGGTGACATTATATTTTTTATACATCATAAAAGAGACTGCACTAAAAGTACATTATTATAGACAACAGTTTTTTTCTGAATTTCATAATGAACATATGTTGTTTACACCTGTCAATGCTATTTAGAAACATGCACTGCTCATTGTGGAAAAAAAAACAGTTGCCATTGTTGTTATTTATTATTTCTATTATAGTCTAGTCAGCTTTAGTAAACTGAATAGATGATATCAATTAAAATTAATTTTATTATTAATTATTTTTATGGGCTTATATTGGTGCCCACTGCTGGAGGGGGCACCCTAGGTGACTGCCTAGCCCATCTGAGCCAAGAGCCAGTCTCTGATTGGACAGGTAACATTCTGTCTGAATGATGGCTGCATGATCTGTTTAACACTGTGACATTTGTGTATCAACATTCCTTTACCTGCATTACCTTTCCTGTGACCGATGTAGTTCTAAGTCTGGGATGTGTTCACTAAGCCAAGTTTTAGCTGAGCAAGGGGCAGCAGATCTGCAGAAATCTGAGATTTTCCTAGTGAGAAAAAGAAGCTTTTCAACTTTATTGGGGAGGGACTTCACATTTGCAAGGTAGATGGACAGGAGCACAGTACAAATACCTCGCTGTCTCAGCCTCTAGCGTGTTTCCTCCATCTGAATTTCCAGCACAGTCCAAATATAGCTGCAGTGCCTCTGGCCAGAAGTCCAGTAAATTGATTGGAGTGTCTTATGTCTAAGAGTTTTTCCCATGTAAATAAATAGTACATGTATTACACAAGACACCACAAACACACAAAAACAAAAAGTGTACAAGAGAACAAGTGACCAATTGTGAGTCCATCGCTCAATCTTAAGTCCAGCAAGAGACTGCAGCATTGCTAAATATAAGGTTCACATGCACAAATTCTAAAGATCTGTAAGGCTGTATTCACACCTGATCGTCCGATGGACTCGGTTCGATTGGGGACCAAAACTGCAACAGTGTTGCTGTATTTAGTTGGTGCGGTTTGGATTCACTGCACTCTATGAACCAAACCAAATAAACTTTGGAGCATGTTACACTCCCGCCTGTGGTGGCGCTGAAGAGTTTCTGCAATATTTGTTACTGTACTACCTGGGGCTGCCGCAGGAGAGTGACACATAAACAAACATGGAGTAGCAGCAGATTCTGGTGGTTTTGGGATCTTTTATGTTTGGTGAATGTACCAGATCAATATTCTGCAGCACTGGACTCAGAATGAGCAGATAACAAGACAGAGAACTACACGAGGGGGATGAGAGGGCTGCACGTTTTTAGGTGGACTAGAGTTCGATTGTTTGGTCCGAATCAGACTTCAGTTGCCCGTTCACACCTCCCCAAACGAACCGGACTTTCTGTGCAAACAAACTAGAGTTTGATTCAAGCGGACTAAACAAGGCTGGTGTGAATGTACCCTAAGAGTGAGATGGCCTAAAGCACCAATATGGTAATGAATATAAATCAAATAAAGCAATGTCAAGTTTGCATGAATCTTCTATTAGATAAAAATGCACTGGAAGACTGTCAGACAACTAAAACAAATGAAGTTTTCTATCACTTAATGGTGAGAAAATGGGTAACAATACATGCAGAGGGCTCAATTACACAAAGAGCTGTTAGACAGTAACAACTGATGTTCCACTTTCTGCTGCACCCCAGATTAGTCGACTCTTTGTCTTTTGTAATCTCCTCATTCAGGATTAATTGTGTCGCATGTTCATTGTGTAGGTTTTTAGACAGTCGGGGGAAAACCAGAACACATAAATACTGAAGATGTTACAATATAATTTGGATTACAATCAAGGGTTTGTAGATTTCTTAGGACCAAAATAGATCACCATTGTAGGGATTTCAATTACTTCTAAAGAAAAAAAGAGATAAAAATGTAGTTTACAGAAAAGATCAGTGACCATGGCATTGCTTGAATTGGCTTTTTCACTTATTTTTGTAGTTGCTTTAAAATGACATTCATTATGAGTCAGAAACTTAATTTCTGATCTTCAGTTTGTTACTCTGCTCACCTGCTAATTGTGTCAAATTAACAGGCACTTTAACCTTTTTCTTATTTAGTACTTGATCTACACTTTTTTCGGTTCCCTGCTCTTTATTTCACAGTATTGGTTTCTAGTCCTGCCAGTTCTGGTTTTGATTTGACATGACTTTGCATTGTTAGACATTTCTTGGTTTGTGGTTTTTGGGTCTTCTTGGAATCTTTGGCCCTTTTTTGTGTGTGTTCATGTCTGCTTGTCAATCTTTATTATGTGCATGTGTTGTTTTGGAGTTTGATTTAAGCTGCACTGCAAGTATGAAAAAAGATTTTTATTTAGCTGACCTGATTTTTTTGAATGGGAAACATGGTGGAATGCTGGTAAGGGATTTACAGAGACTTATTTCACACATATCTCTGATGGCATAACCTGGTTTGGTCATGTATCCTGCCAAATCTACCATTACTGACATATCAAAGAGAATTTTTCTGACAGAAGTACTAGTTTCTTTACAAAGATCTGTTCATCCAAAGGGAGAAAGTCAGTTTCGGGTGAGTCTCAATTTTGAAGGCTAATGAAAGCTGAAGTGACAAAAAGCTCCTTGTTTATGTATTTCCCTAAACAAGACCCAGAAAATTATTAAATCACTTGGAAATATAGAAAAACAGAAATAAAAGACCAAATGTTGATGTTCTGACTCAGTGTGTTGGAATTTTGGCCAGTAGAAAGAACAAATCTATGTAGCAACAATCAAATCAAACCCATTTTAAAAACTCAATTAAAATTAAACATCAAATATTATTTCTATGAACAACACGAATACTGCACAGAAAAAAGGCCCAAAAATTGACGTGGGAATTCTCTTTTCTGAATGTTACACTCTCAACACATGGAGTTCTGAGCTGAGAGACGTGAATATTATAAAGGAAAATGTGAAACAAGTTGCTGTTGTGAGGACATGTCATGAACATCACTTGTTTCACAGTTCTAACCACACAAACACACACTTGTGCATGACTACGATTCGACTTAGGCATAATAGTTACTCCACACAAATAATCAAAGACAAATACTCACAGTTCTACCGGAGCTGCACGTGCGCTTCAAGATCTGACATTAATTTTGCAGAGGATCCTGGTGTGTATTCTTTCTCTTCTTCTGCTTTGATCTGGATGTTTATTCGCTATGTTCATTGGCACCTACGATGACACTGAGGCTGACTGTGTTTGATCAGCAGATTTTGAAGCCTGCTTAACTGACTAATGGTGCGTTCACACCGGCCCAACCGTCAACGTCAGAAGCATCATCAAACGTTGCTTGATGTTGACAAAGCGGCCGGTGTGAACGCACCATAAGGCTCAAACGTGTATGGCTGCACGCATCAAAACCGGTTCTCTTGATATTGACTCTTTGATTTTGGCATTTTCTGCCATAGTAAATCATGTTGTTTACATCTCCTGTTCTACCTTTTTGTCATGAAATGTGTGCATCCTAATTTATGGGGAAAATTGGCAACTTAGCACAAATGCTGTATTGATTGATATGAAGTAGTAAAATAACACATAATTATTACACGTCATAGTCACTTTAACATGCTGTAGAATATCCCATGCAGTGTCCCTTCTGGAATAGCGTTAGAGTTACAAGCTTTTAAAGTTAGAAACTATTAAAGTTTATTATATTGGGTCCATGTAGGGTTGTCAATCAATTAAAAAAATCAACTAATTAATCACACAATTTCCTGTAAACAATTGCAATTAATTGATCAATAGTTTGGTTGCAATAAGTCACATTTATCCATTTAGACTTGAAACCGATATTTAAAATATGAAAGAAGTTAAATAACTCAAAAAGTTGCTGCTGGACATTTTTCACTCCATAGAGGCAGTTTGGCTCAGTCCTTTTCATTCATCAAGTTACTGAGGCAGACATTGTGTTTACATTGTCAGAGGACAAAGACACTTGTTTCTTTTCAATGATGTGGCCGGAAAATGAGAACGTCTCACAATGTTCTAGCTGCAGGGTTTGACAGGCCTGCATGCAACAGGTGCCAGCCTGGCATGTGCTCCTTCCCTTTTTTAACCACCATTGTTCTGGACATCATCCTATCTCTATTCTGGGTTCTGCTTTGCACCATTCCAGACAACGTTCCATAGAGTCTTCTTGTTCCTCTGTATCTGTATCTGAAGAACCCAGCAAGCATATGGATGTTCTGCTCTTCTTTGGTGGTTGTTCCTCTGTCATATAAAAACATGGTTGGTGTGCATGAGTCTCTTTTATCACAAGCCCAAACCTGACATCTCTTATCGTTGAAAAGACATTTAAGAGGTCAAGGACAGAAGTGATCTTTATCCACGAGAGGTTAATGCTGTCCCACATACGCACAAAGGAGAACCAAAAAAGAAATAATTTACCTGCAAGATTCAAGTACTTCCTCCAGCTTTTGCAGTTCTGAAAGTTCCTTGTTAGTCAACAGAACAACCTTGCTGCTTTACTGAGCCAGGGAGGAGGTCCGCAGAGATTTGTTTCTTTGGATTCACTTGATCATCTCAGTAGTGGAAGTCTATCTTGTTTGAACATCCTGAATAAGTGATTCTTTCTTATGTCTGTGCACAACTTGCAGTTCCATGAGTTCCTGAGCGTTTAATGGACTATGCTTAAAACCTCTTTTAATGACCCTCATTTGGATAAACTTGCTGGTCCAGAGAGCCTTTCCTTCCTCTTATAAAAGTGTACAGTCTCCACACAATGGATCCTCTTGAGGGTAGATTGTAACCGACATCTCCTGATGCAGAGCGAACGACTTCTCTCAGTTCGTCATCTTCTACTATGCTAATTGGTCAGCAGTTTTTAGCTATCCAAGTAACCAAGGAGTTAACTTTTCACTCACATGTTTTGTTATTTGTCAACAAGTACCACGCACTGGCAGCATAGACTGACGAGGCCCGGTAGAGATGGAATCAGCTGGATGTTTTGCTTTCAGGTGATACACATCAGAGATGAATTGCTCCTGTGGTAACCAAATTTGGCTGTACAAATTGTGCAAGTTACCCTCATCCTGTATGTTCTGAAAGTAAAAATTCCATTTAAAACTTGGCCATAGAAGCTATAGAAGCGTGGTTGTTCTTCCTCCTTTGGCTGTTGGCAAACGCCAGCCACTGCAATTTGGCTGCTCACGAGTCACAGGAAATAAACAAAACTGCATTAATTGAGTTAATTTTTCAAAATGCATTAAACGGTTTACATAAATCGCATGAAATAACATTACTTTCAACAGCACTAGTCCAGAGAAGATTTAGCTCTAACGTTAAATTGATAAGAGCTGAAAATAAAATGTTTTTGAAGTGAAGACTTGCTAACTTGTCTTTCTACCCATAGAGGAAAAAGTTTAATATCAAATAAGAAAGTTGTTGTCGATGTCATTAATCTTTTATACAGTATGACTGTAACCCATGTATTCTTATCCTTCTTCTTCTCAACAGTTGAAGTTATGAAATTAATATTTTTGGAAATAAAATTGCAAAAACTCTGTCCCCTGACTAGTACCTGTCTGGATTCATTTAATTTTATTGATCAAAACATTGAGTTACAGAAGCTTTGGTATATTTTGGGATTAAAGACACTACAAAAGGTTGATTTAAGTCAGATTATTTTTGTTTATTGTAACACATTTTTATCTATAGAGATCCACAAGGTTCTGAGTTCAGATCAGTATTTTTTACTTTATGATTACTTTCATGTGAAACCCATATCAGCACTGAACCTATTTATTTCCAAACATTGACTACAGTATCATTTCATGAGGCCACATGAAACCAATAAGTTTGGCAACTGCTGTGTCTTAAATAAATAAATTTGCCTAATTTTAAACCAGTTTGCTGCCAAATTCAGAAAAATCTGAAGCTTAGTAAAGATGTTTGAGACTTTCAATCTGAGCATATTCAAAGTATGTTTCAGGTAGTTAATTGGAATCACATTACTTTGATTTTCTGCACATCTGTAACAAATGTTGTCTTAAAGTGATGTAAAAAAACTAGTTTACAGTACTTCTTGGCTTTCATTAGCAGCATGTTGTTCTGTGTCCTGGGGCCATGTGCATAACACAGTAAAGATTTATGTCCACACATTAAAACAGAGACATGCGTACACATTCTTTTCCCCAAAAAGTCATGTGTTCATCTAATTCTAAGTTTACATTTAATTTATTTTGAAATTTAATGCAGAAGTGATTTTTTTCTCCTGTTTTTGCTTATTCCTTTGCTTATAGGAAGACACTGCAACTAAACAGACATGATAATACAAGCAACTGGAAAAAGTAAAGTTTTACCAGATGTGTGGCTGAGAGACTTGTCCAAAAATAAAGAAAAGGAAATCTGATTTTATTTGGTGGTCTCAGTTTAGAACAAAAGTCCAGGAAAGTTTAAAGCTGCAGAAACAATGAAGTTCAGACCAGGGAACCAGATTTTTTAAATTAGAATAAAAATGGTGGTATCATAACAAAAACACTATGGCCAAAAAAACTAATGTAGAAAACCCATAAATGTATAATGTAACAAAAAAGAAAGGGAAGGATATCTGAATACTAATTGTTCTCTTAAAGGTTTTGTATCCTGCTATTTTACAGCTTTCAACATCTGGTATAGGCACATATGTGATAAAATGTTACTGTTGAAATTACATAGCATTCATTTGTCCAGAAATATAACTTATATCCTGGAGTTATTCTTCGACCTGGAAGTAAAACGCTTGATTTACCTAAACTCCCGCCTCCCCCTCGAGCCCCTGCCTGGCTGCAGAAGCAGCATAGGCAACAGAAACGCCCCCAAAACTATGTAAACATTTCAATAATGATAGAGGAGTGTGGAGCTTGGTGGGTGGCAAAGTCCACCCGCAGATGAGTGTCTCAGCGATGGCAGAGCCAAGCATTGGAGGTACATGCAGCCAGGAGTAGCGGCTGGCTAGCGGTAGCAGAGGTGAAGCTAGCCAAATGCAAGGGAGGCTGGTTCTGAGTGGGTGGACATTGGCACAGCTGCTAGGTTTTGTCCATGATGAGCCTCTGACACCATCGGTGAAATGACGGTCACAAACATGCTGGTTAGACGCGGGATTCCAGAGAGTAACTCTGGCCATTTCCGGGGATTGGGCTATTTTTTAGTAATGGTGAATAAATTCTTGTAACTCTCACAGCCAAATGCACATTTTCGCCAAAACAATCTTACAAAGTAAAATACTATAAAACGGTGGTGCTTAGTGTCTTGTTTCGGACTCTTGCAACTCGGGTGTGTTCAATCTGCATAAGCAGCGCAGACAAGCCGGGCACTTCCTGGTGTAACACTGTTACATCACTATGTTACAGTCAATCATTTTCAAAGACAGAGTGAAGCAGCTGCTCAGAGCGCAGGATGCAGGAGGATTACTGAGTAATACGTGAATTAAGCCAAAAATAATAGGGAAATAACATAACAACATGGTTAAAAGCTCCAAAAAGGTGATTTTGTATGAAACAGGAGGACCTTTAAAATAAAATTACACCACCAGAGTTGTCATCATCTGACTGTTGCTTATGGTTATAAATATTTAGAGCAACCACAATCAATCATGGCATGCTTAAACTGCTTAATCTTCCATATTTATGTGAAACGACTTTACCAGCAATATAAACAAAAAAAACAGAAAAGACTGGACAGAGACTTTATTTGTTTAGTCTGAGTGAGTGTTTGTCTCGGCGTGGCAGCAAAACTAATTCAACTTTATTTGTAAGTGTTCATTTTATTGACAGTCCTTTGTTTTTGGAAAACCATCTGCTTATTAAAAACTGTGGCATGCACAACATGGAATGTATATCAGTGTTAAATTCATGCCTTAAGATTATTTTAAAAATGTTATGTTGGAGCATATCTTTGAATTAGAAATTGTTTTGACATAAATTTCAAATATGCAGTAAAATTGTCACACAACTTAACAAGTTTGAAGGATGACAAACTTTTGTTTTTGTGGTTTTTATGGCGTCAGAAAACTTTTTCAATATGAGGGAGCACTTCACAACAAATCAAGTTTATACACCAGTTGTCAAGAAGGTAGAATTATATTTTAGAGGGTAAAAATTTTAGCACGTGAGCAACATTGTTAGAGGGTCCACATAATGATATTTTTATCTAAATTTTCCAAAATGTTCTCTCACTTTTGCAAACCTTATTAATTATCCAATATACGCCCTCTCACTTCCGAGCACTGCACTCACGCGCTTCAAGATATCCCTGTGAGTGACGACAGAGATCCAGATCAAACTAGATGATGCACTGATCTTTCAGCCTCTCAGGGAAAATTTACTTACAGGTGTTGGAAAAAAAAGATCCAACCGATTGCCGACAGCTCTGATTCAGGGGGAGTAGTGTAGGTTATGCCCTTGTTGTGGAACATCAGACCACATCTTTACCCTCATGGAGTTTCTGAGGGTGTTGTGGAAGTTTGCCTCTTGGGTCCACATGTATTTTGGGGACTTGGAGAAAGTCCACCGGACTATCGGGTGTGAGTACAGCCTAAAACACTTTCTAAATCAAATGAATGAACAAGTGACATACAGATGCTGAACAAACTGATAAAGAAGGTTGATTCTCTTCTAGGTTCCATGTAGATTTTACATGTTTGTACCATCAAGTTTGTAATTCACCTCGTTTATATTCAACTGTCTCTCTTCTCCACAAGGAATTTCTGCATTAATTTGAATTACCGTAACAGAGAGATATCTGCACTTGAACCCTGCATGACTTTTAGTTTTTTTTTTCTCAAGCAAAAGTCCAAAAAGCCCATCATTCTCAGCTTATAACTGTCAGACCGCAGATTGAGATATGCACCTGAAGTAAGGAATTAATGTTTTTTAATTTGCTTCAAACCCTGATAGAGTCACAGGTTGCTGTTCTAAAGCTATCCATACATCTCAGAATTATTGTGTTCTTTGTAAAAATAGACCTGATCTTGTTATTTAGAAAAAATCTTAAGTTCAGGGAGTAGTTCAGATATACGTGTTTCACCATTTTTTCTCTTTTCACTTTAATTTGTCAGTAAAAAGGATTTTTGCTGAGAAATAAAAAAAAAAAAATCCTCTACAGGACTGAAGATATTTTATTCACAGAAAAATGTATAAATTCAGCATTTGTTGAACATTACCTATTTTCCTTAAATGAACGTCCTGCATTAGGATAATGTACCGACTCTTCTGACCTCAGGCGCCTTTTTATACAAATCCTTTATGACAGGACACCACCTTTTGTTCTCACTGATGACTCATCTTATTACCACATTCTCTTTGGTAAACTTCCAGTTGTTTGAAATCCAGAAAATATCCCATTCCATTCAAGTGAAAATGACAAAATACCTGAAATCTATTTGAATAAATACACTTATATTAATTACTCATCTTAACCAAAACACACCAAAGTAAGAGTTACTTAATCATGACCTCATCAGATAAAGACTCTGGTATCTTTTCCAGATCACTATGACAATGATTGCTCATGTTCCGCGTCACCAAGGAGACTGATCAATAATGCATGTAGTGGTATGGGTTGGTACGTTATTGATATGTCTGTAGCATGACATAAGAGGATCGGCTCATGCAGCTTGGGTAAAACATAAAAGCATTCTACAACTGACTAATGATGACTTGAAAATGCCCGAAATTTTGAATTTACATTCAGTTATATGTTGCTTCTCGAAGCTTGAATTCAATATGTTCACATACAACACAAACAATTGCAATTTTTTACAGGCAGGTATTGGGACGGCAACGAGACCTAAACTAATTTTCTTTAAGGTAACTACAGTAAAATGTATTTTTTTATCTTGTTTCATTTCAGATCAAATCAGCTGATGTGTTCAAGAAATGGTAATGAAATGTACAGAAGTTGAGCATCTCAGGGTTGTGAGTTTCTTATTAGATGCAACCAGAAAGATTTAAAAGGAGTCCTTGGAGATTCGATCTTTTTCTGTTGAATATTTTAGCTCCACAGGTGTTCTTACCTTCATAGTAAGTGTGAAAACAGGTCAACAACTTCTCTTTCAGTTTTAACCTCTCAAACTACGCAGGTGGCGATAAAACCTGAGTTCGATCTGCCGGTATTTGAAACCACGACTAGCATGCTGCTGGCTAAAAGCTGTTAGCATAAGTCGTATCAAACCGGAAGAGACTGCGTCTGACGTTGCCATGTGCAGCGGGGCAGGAAACAGTATACCTTGCTCTGATAGGCTAGTTTGTTAGTCAATCTGAGTCCAGCAACTTCAAATAAAAAATATTAATGAGTTGCTGCCCGAAGACGGACGACGCCAGACAAATCTTGACGCAGACAGATTGAAAGGTCTGTTAATCAGTGTTGAATGTTTTTTAGATATAAAATGTTTCATATTACAGGTTAATACTTCAGAAATAACCACAAAATCCTGAAATTTGTGTCAAATGGCCTCTTTAATATAAGAATCTAAAACAGCTTGATCCCACAAGACAGTCACCAGACTAAAATGAAGAGTATGTTGTACAAAAAAAACCTAGACGTTGTTAAATTTAATCACATCAGTATGTCCAGTTTAGAAAAAATAAAACAATACTGCATATTTTAACGAGGCGGCATCTCGTCCCACATAAGCTCCACCTTTGTCTCCATTTCCATTTCATTATTACAACCAAAATATGAACAATAACAATGCAGAAAAATAACTGTCTGAACCCCTCCTGTCAGAAAACTCCCACTCTTTAATAATACAATCACATGAACCTCAAACTGTACAACCCCCCCACACACAATCTCCTCATCATTGTCTGCTTGTTTTCCAATGATGCACAGACTGAGGTTTAACCTTAATTTGAACCCAGCTGCATCCCAACCCCCCACTCTTGTCTCTATGTCCATATGATGATGTAGGGCAGTTTGAGAGACAAAGGAGATGTTTGCAGATCTGTGTCTAAGCTACTTCTTTGTTTACATCCACTCAGTGTAACACATGCTCATCATGGAGGCAAAGTGAGCCCCGATGCTGCTGCTTGAGTTTTGATGTGTCTCAAAACTTTGATTCATGAACCGGACATCCCCGGACACTTAACTGAGTCTTTTAGAAAGTGCAGCAGCACAGGTTTTTAGAGATCTCCCTCTTACTTTGAAAGAAACTCAAAATATTTAGTCAATTCAAAGGATTATAAAACTCCAAAATATATTTTATTGCAGAGTGGCAAACTGATTGTTGTAGTGTGTTTGTTTAATTGAAACAAGTATGGGATCTGGTTAGAAATCTTAAAACACTGGGCTTTGAAATTAGATTAAACATAAGCTTAACATGTGGAAAAAGGGGAAAGAAACAAAAGTCAAATTCTGTGGACTACAGCTGCTTAAGGCCTCTGAGAGCACTGGACAATTCACATGGGCTTGACCATCAAATGGTTTAATTACAAAAAGTAAAATCTACATAGTTTAAAGAGGCCCTTCCATTAAAATGTTTTTTCTGAGGTTTCTGTTGAATATTTTAGCTCCACATGTGTTCTTACCTTCATAGTGGGTGTGAAAACAGGTCAACAACTTCTCTTTCAGTTTTAATCTCTCAAACTACGCAGGTGGTGATAAAACCCAAATTCTCCCGAGTCCGAACGGCCTGTATCTGTTTCATCACAACTATTTTGTTTGTTAATATTCGGCAGCTCCAGGAGTTGAAACCACACCTAGCATGCTGCTAGCTAAAAGCTGTTAGCATAAGACGTATCAAACAGGAAGAGACTACGTCTGACGTTGCCATGCACAGCGGGGCAGGAAACAGTATACCTTGCTCTCATAGGCTAGTTAGTCCAGCAAATTCGCATAATGAATATTAATGAGTTGCTGTCCGAAGCTTGACAAAACCAGACGAATCTTGACGCAGACAGATTGAAAGGTCTGTTAATCAGTGTTTCCTGACGTTTTTTATATATAAAATGTTTCATATTACTGGTTAATACTTAAAGGGACTTAAGGCAAGATTTGTGAAAAACTACACATGCATTTCCAGTTTATTCAATGCTAATGGGTCATGAAGCATTAAAAACCCAAAATAACGAGGCCATCCGCATATATGTCTGTTGCCTTGGAAACGCTGTGTGCCACACAATGCGCTGCAGTTCGACGTCCGAATTTCCCGCGCAGTTGTAGGGATGTGACGTAAATTGACGCTGCATGCGCGTTGCCGACAGCTCTTGAACAGGAAGAACATGGCCGCCGTGGACTTGGATTCAAACACTGAAGGTATACTTATGGATGTTTCTGCAGCCAGCAAACGACCTGCATCCACTCTCACCCCCCCAAAAAAGTGGCACCACGAAGAAAAAAAAAGACTTTATCAGCAGCATCTCGTGAGTCTAAAAAAAAATATGACCGAAGCCGGGCAGGCACCCGCATAAATATTGGATATGCGTTCGGTTCATGGAGGGAACTTCAGCTGCATTTGGGAGTGAAAACGGATGCTGACATGGCTCATTTCCTTGTGACCAGGTGAGAAAACATTATAGGTCGTGTTTAGAGCCTGATACAGTATGAAAATGATGAGATCAAATCAAATAACAGAGTGGAGAGACCTGACGTGAAGTATGTTAGCCTCCCCGGTGCAGTGCTGTGAAGACGAACCGTCTGTAAAGTGTCTGTGCGCGCTCCCGTGCCGGCTTGGCTGGTGGCTGCAGTTAGCCACAGCGCCTGTCGCGGCAGCACTGAGTCAGATTTTGTAAAGCTGCCTTAAGTTCCTTTAAGAAATAACCACAAAGTCCTGAAATTTGTATGAATTGGCCTCTTTAATAACAGAATGATATTTTAATATTCGTAACCATTGTGTCTGAGATGAATAACATTTAATGGACAATGTAAAAATGTTGTTAATTTTACATGTCAGTGAAACACAAATGTAGTTACTCCTTTCTGACACTGTAGCATACTAATACTAAAACTAATACCGATACTGATATTGCTTCCAGCTGTATTAAAGTGCTTTTCAGTGAAACCCAGTGACAGAATAGACGAGTATGTCAAAAACTGGCTCAGCACAAACCTTGGGTCAGAACTTGCATTCAGTGCTTGACTAAAGCCTTTTCCCCTCAGCTTGATCAGAAGAAAATACTGTTAATAATTCAAACAACAGTTTTAAGTAATGACATTACACACGTGGATGGGTTTTCAGTAATAGAATAATCTAATTAATTACAATTTCCAACGTTACAACGCTGTTATCATTAGTGAGCATAAAATGCAGTGTGTGAATTGGTAAAATAAACTGTGCACACTCATACACACAAACATGGTTGAGGGGAGGTTGGGTGGGTTACGAGATAAGCAATTACGATTGGCTAAGGAAGAGTCACATGTTTCATGGTAGCCAATCAGAGCCATCAGAAAGGACATGTGAGTACCCCTTGCGTGCGTAAACTTTAACAGATTTGGTGAAGCAGCAGAAATGGCGAGTCTGGAGCAGTTTGAAGGAAAGTTATTTTTGTTAAGGTGGAGATCTAAGTACTACTTCAAATCCATTGAGGTCAAAAATACTTTAGTTTCTACAAGCATACTTTATATTTGTAACTGTTTTCTTTTGAAGAATATACTTAAAGTACTTATTGTCTAGTGATTTTCTTTTATAAAAATGACACATTTCATATTGTTTACCTTTTTTTTTTTTTTATTTTTTAAATATATTACTTGAAGTGCAGGTCAAATCTTTGGCTCTCTGTTTATTAGCAATAAATATAGAAAGTTATTTACAATAACTTGTCTGTTTTTACTCATTTACACTGACTGAGACCTTCTTAAAAAAATCCAAATTATTTTATTTATTGCCACTTTTTTAGGTAACTAGTTACTTTTTTGCAGAGTAATTCAGCTACTTACTCATTTACTATTTGGAACAAGTAGTGAGTAACTAAAAACTAATTACTTTTTTAAAGTAACGTTCCCAACACTGTCAAACAACTTCTGTTTTGGGGCTTTAGGATTTGGATGGTACTGTATGTGTTTGGAGAGAAAAATGGACATTTCAACATCTAAGAAAATATTTTTTGAAAGTAGGCCAAAATAGAAAAAAAAAATGTTTTTGGTTTGTTAAGTACACCTCACATTAATGTGTCTGAGTGTTCTAAAGTTGTAAGAACAAAGTTACAGACCAGATTAGTGATTAGCTTAGTCATGTTATTATTTCAGCTAACTATCAGTTTTACTCTTTATAGCAGCATGTGAGACATCAGACATCAAATCTCCCACAAGTTAAAACTTGTTAGAATTATAGTCAAGTATTTCAGCAAATTGGATTTGACCTAAATATCTGTGCACCTTGTATATCGAAAGGGATCTTCTGTAGTAAATTTCTACAAAAATGTACGATTTACAGCACATTGGAACAACTTCTGCACAAAACTGTTTAACATTCAGTTATTTGCAACAGCATCTACTCTTTTATGTTGATGGATTGTTATATGTTGGAAGCACAGATTCCATGTCCTGTTTAGGGGAAATACTGACCAGCTTGAGCACATTTTTGTAACACAGATATGCATCTCTGCAGAGTCCTTAAGGACTGTAGATTAACAAAAAGTGAGACTGAGTTGGAGAGGCTTTGGTTCAGTATATCTGCTTCTCTCTTCCTCGACCCCCTGGAGTCTCACAAACTTCAGAAGGGCCCCATTTGGAAGGAGGGTTTCTGCTCCAAGCCATACCACACACATGAAAAGGGCATGGAGACATTTTTTTCTCTTTTTTTTTGGGAGGGGGTTGGGGGTTGTGTGTCCTGTCTGACACACACCCCTCTTGAGGCAAGTACATAAAACCTTTTAATTGCAAGCTTTTCCATGCAGGAGATAATCCTTGAGCGTTTCTGCGCAGCAGGGACATATTTTGTGGACAGCTGGGGGATGAATCACAGAGAGAGAGTAGCGCTGTAATAGGGTGAGACAAAGAGAGGTAAAAGACGAGAACAAGCAGGATGGAGATCTTTCATGTTATGATTAGGAAGGTAAACAGCACAAGTTTTGTGAGCTGCGTGGGGTCTTCCTGTCAGTTTCTGTTTGTTACCAGGGGAACAAACATGCAGGAGTCATTTCATTTGGTCTTGAGGGCAATTTGCTTTAGATAATACTCAACAAATTACTTCTGCCTGTGGAACATTTAAAGCCTAGTTTAATGGATTTAGTTTTAATAGATTTATTCAAAGGTTTTCAGCATTTAATTCAAGTTTTAAAGATTACAGACATGATCTAAGAACACTTTTCTGATCTCTGAGTATTTCTGTTTACGTATGGGGTAATGTCACAGAAACAGAAAGAGGCTGTTCTCAGGCCCCTGTCCTTCCCCATTCCTCTACAAGCCCACATGTGTTTTATTAGCAGGCAGGCCCATCGGACTGTAAATTCCTACAGCGGGCTGGCCTGAAGATACACACAGCCCAAGGTTGAGAAAGATCACAGAAAAAAAAAAAAAACAGGCATGAAAAAAAATGACCTCTTGTCCATTTTGAACGGTCTTCTCCACCAACTTTTCTATTTGCCAAAGCTTTAGAGCTGCCTGTGTAACTCAACCACTCACATTTATCTGCTTTTTTTTCATCCGCTTCCTTTCATCTGTTTCTTTTTTTGAAGCTGGCTGCTTTTCAACTTTCTTTCACCCTTCTCGTATCGTCATATCTTTTAGTAGATCTTTCTTCTTCCTCGTCCTTCCATCTGGTTTCTCTCCCTCCTTCTCACTTTCTCTCCCTGTTTCTGTTAAAGCCACTCTGCGTTCCTGTTCTCTGACTCCAAAACCACAACATTACCAGAACAGCAAACACTTGTGAGACAAGAGCTCCGGCTTCAACAATGGTTTCCGTTTGCCCCGGGACAAAATAACTCCCTCCCACTGACTCACAAACAGATGTAGACTCCTTCACAACGTTTCAATCAAAACTCGTGCCTAAGAAGGTATCACTGAAATAAACGTTAGCTTGCTAATTTTCCTTTCTCTCTCCCCTCTGCAATCAACACGACAATCCAAATTAGAGTGTGACATGACAGGTCATGACCTGTGCTCTTACGATGCCTCCCCCCCTCCGAACCATGAAATCCTTAGCAGGGTGATGCACAGAGCCTCAGGGTGGGACCGAGACTGTTACCTGTGATGAGAAGTGAAGTGAAAGTGATTAAATTACAATTATTTAAGTTGTGCATTTAAAAAAATGGATATAAAACATGTGATGTTTTATAAAACTCCCTGCCGTTGTTCATTTGCTAAATTTTATCTGGTGCGAATGTTAGAAAATGTTCTCTGAACTCTAAAAAAAAATCATCTCGTCATTTGCTTTTCCAGCGTTATTTCAAAGAAGAATGCTAAAGTTATTTTTTTAGCTTTTTAAATAAGAGTAAAAATGAAAGAACGACTATATTTATTCATTAAAACTAAAGCTAAATTTTCTCCTCATAGAGCAATTAAAACTAAAGGTTATCTAGTATGTTCTAAAGGCAGCTCTCCTAGTTGAAAAACAATTTTTTTGCAGTAAAATTGGTCAAATTTTTTTAGATTCCCCGAACTTTAACCATCTTTTCCCACATTGTTATTAAGGAGTTCAGGCTAAATTATGTCCCTACATGGAGCATATTTACTTTACCCAGATCTGGTATGCACGGAAAGAGTTAGGAAGTAACAACTAGTCTTGAAAAGTTTATAAGTGGTGACGCCATTGTGCTGTGCTGTTTAATTACCACTTTACCAGCAGGTCTGGTTCCCATTATGCCCACTAACAGCCAGCTCTCCTCTGTGCTGCTCTCCTTCCCACTGCCTTGTCCTCGGTTGGCATTGTTTTTACCATAGAAAGAAACTCACGCAATTAAGGCCAGTATTTGGATTTCAACTATTTTATGTGCATTAAGTGAAAATAGATGTTGCATTTCTGTTCAGTTGGACACACAGAACTTTGCAAACTCTACATATGGTGCTCTTAATGGAAAATGTGTAAAATTCCAGTCACAATGTGATACCTGCATCGTGCTGTGCTATAAACAGTAATAATCAGAACCATGATGTTGGATCTTGATTGTGTTTCCATATGACAAAGTTGGCACTGGACAAGGCTTTGCATACCTTGCTGTGTTTGAAGCTTAAAGTTCTGACAGCGTTCTGGATCCAACTCACGAAGGATGCACATGGAGCTCCAACATATTGCCTGTTGTCAGAACTCGTCGCTACTTTCTACTACTACTTTCTTCATTCGTGTCCTTTCAGGATGTGGACGCAACGTAAGACCACTATTCTAAAAACAAACAAGGAGTAAACTCACACTGAGGTTTTAACATCAGCGTTGGGCACAAGAGGATGTTGTAATAAAGTCATCTCCTTGAAATAAACTAGACTCTTTACAAAACAAATAAAATGACATCTTGCAACTCGATATTCTTGAAAAAAATTGGCTTTGCTGTTGATGAACTGTGTGTTTTGACGTATTTGTTCAACATGAATAATAAGTACATTAATCAGCAACTCATCATGGATGTGGTGAAGGGAGACAAGCAGAAGGTCGGTGTGACGAAGGGAGGCTGATGACTGCTGGTATAAAACCTGTGAAAACAAACAGTTCTAAAAGGAATATGGATGTAATTGACTCTCATATATAAAAGGTCAAAACAATACATTTAAAATATATGGTTATTCTCTACACACTACGTGAGTAAGAGCTACTTTAACATAGCCAACGGTATTGGTTTTTTCAAATTCACTTTTAACTCTATTGGAGCGATCCAGATGTTTTTTGTTACATAAAACCTTCAATGAAGACCTCAGACGAGCCTGCTTGGAAAAAGAAAAGGGGATTAAAATATTTTTTAGCATGGAACTGAACAGAGCATCTTATAGTCACTGTCAAAAGCTTAAGTTTGCTAACCCCAATAGACGAGTAAATTAGCTCCTAATAAAGCTGTTGCATGTGAGATCTCATCCAGTATCCAGTTAAAAATCCCAATATTTAAAGCAGAACTAAGTAAGTTTTTTCACCTCAATAAATGTTTTCTAGAGTCCCTGTGGGGGTAAACAAGGACTTGGCGGGATGATTCGTGGGTCCCTCCCCTCCCTCCGGGGTCTGTGTCCTGAAAGCAGCACTTGCAACTTTCAGTGGATCGGACCCGACTAATCTCGCGAGAACAAACCTGCTTTACGGCACTTACACTCACGTACATAAATACAAGCATGAAGCCCTTGCCGTTGTTAGCAACGCCACCCTTAGGAGTGCAAAAATGACAATAATACTCACCTGTCGAGACATTTTCTTGGTTTTGTTTTTCTTTCTTCTTGCAAAAGCGTTCTCTGCGCGTTGTTGTTGGGGGGGCGGCGGCGGCGGGGTGGAGGGGGTGGAGGGTGAGGGAAGGGGGGTCTGCGGCGGCGGCGGGGGAACGTTACGACAGTGAGCTTTCACAGGGGACCAGTAGGGGGAGAGCGAGAGCAAAACTTACTTAGTTCTGCTTTAAGGTGCTAAAGTGAAAAGTTTGGATGCACACAGAATAACACTTCACTGGATATGAAGGTGGAAATCCTACCTAGTTTTTTACGGAACCACAGATATTTCTTCAAGCATCAACATAAGATCAGCAGTTGCGGTTTTCAATGAAAGATGCAACTTTTCATTAGATTGTCTTGAAATTTGGTGCAGATGTTCACATTTCCCCTCAAGCTGATCGTCAATTTGATTTGGTTACTATCTTACTTTTTGTTTCGCTCTGCCATCAGTTCAAAAGTCGACTTTGCTAATATTGGAACTTATAACAAAACATCAATAGAAGTAAGTACTTTTCTGTTGATCTTCGCTGTACTTTAAACTTTTGCTCTCAGATTTAGTTTAATTTAGTAATAACTGTCATGTCTGCAGCATTTCAGCATGTTAGCTTAGTCAATGTGAAGATGCTAGCATCATGCTGATGTTAGTAAAAACAGAGCTGATGGCACAGCTAACCCTTCCCTTAACAGCTGTCCTCGGGACAGCGTAATGGTGCTTTGCTAGCGTCAAGCAATGCTCCCAGCTCTTCCAGTTTGACGCTTGTAACACCTGCCACTTCTGAGCTAAAAAGAGTGCATAGGCGGGGTTTCCTCTGTTGTCGGATATTCTGAACTATGGCGGATAATATCGAGAGAGTGGCTTGGCTTTATTTGCTTAATAAAGATAGGCAACGTAGACGTCGGATACATCAGCGATAAGTTTTCTTTCCATTGTTGAAGTTGTGTTTTTCCTGCTCCCACTTCGCTCTGATTGGTTGATGCGCCGCTTCAAGAGCGTCAAAAGTTCAGCTAGCTGAATTTCTGCATTGCTCGTGTTTCAAGCGTCAAAGCTTGAAATGCAGGAAAAACTTGAAAAGTTGATGCTGCTAACACTCACAAAGCGCCGCAGGCCCTCTGACGGACTCTACTATACACTTTACATATAATCTTGACGCTCCTGACGCTGACGCTTGGGCCGGTGTGAACTTACCATTAGTGTTAGCACAAGGGGCAAGTAGCAAGTCCTCTGACAAAATGCAGTATACCGTATACGCAAATATTTCTGCGAATAACAATTAGAGCAAAAACCATGAACTGCTCAAATCCTAAACAAACTTTATTACACACTTTATTTTTTCCACCGATCCGTAAATCCCTCACACTACAGCAATGGCAGCTCGCCAGCCGAATGCCGTGAGACATTTTGTGAAAGAAATTTATTTTCTGTGAATATAACGACAATAACTGTACGGTAACAAGCTTTATTTCTAAATGGATTATCAGTAATATAAATGATGGATACGATGTGGAAAATAAAGATGCCATAATATTGGTAAGTTTGCTTTTTTTCTGTTCAGTCTTTTCAATGCAGGCGCTAGCCTCGCTAACGTTTCCACTAGTATCGTACACCACAAGACGCATGCACTAAAATTGCATGGTTTTGAAAGGCTAGTATCAGATAACAGAGGCAAACATTCTAATTTGCGAAAGTGTACTTTTGGACCCCAACCGCGAAATATTTTTGCCATGAAAATATTTGCTTACACGGTATATGTCAACCCCAATGTTTTACAGCATGTATATACAGGTATGACGGGCTACATGATGACAGGCTTTGTTCTTTTTAGTCATAGTTTCCAGCATCACCACTGACACATTTTACTGACCAAAAACAGATCATTTTACTTTAAGATCCAAAGAACCAGTTACTCAGTGCAGTCTGTTACAATCTGGGTTCTACTTTTTAATAGTTTTCACAACCCTACTTGAATCTTGAATCATTCTAATAACACACTATGCACACAGGTTACACTTTAGTCATGTTCTTAAATAATTATTAGTGATGCTATAAGTGGTGAAGGATTGTGTCCCATAATGTAAATCCTATTCAAATAATATTTAACATGTTGTTCCCACGGATGTTCACTCTTATCATCTCTATAATAAGTACCCCCCCTCCATAAACTTCCCATCTTAGTACCTGTGGAGCTTCAAGGTAAAGAGGATGTGGTCTGCTTAGCTGGGATTTACTGATGTTTTACCCCCAACACAGTGTGATGAGTCTAGATGGGTACAAAATAAAATACACAAATAATGGGACCATAGGAACGTCAGGCTACGCAGTGACCCTGGAGTTGCCTGTGGAGTATGTTTTTATAGCAAAAAGCTCAATATTTACTCAGAGATAGAACACAAAGATATACAACATGTTCTAACCGCGTCACCGCTATCACACATAATCTTTTACATCATAGTAGATTTTCATTCATTCGTTTATTATGGGCTGGTTACAGTGGCGTCAGACAGCCATATTGGCAGTATAACTATACCCACATGAAATGCATTTGAATTTACACCGTAAACTGGAATGCTGGAGGGCATTTTCTACCTCTCTGTGTTTGCTGTAATGTGGAGTTTGATGTTTGGAATGATAGGGGTAAGGGACAGATATTATTAGTGCTTAGTTTGGGTTCTCTTTGTAACAAGTCCAAGTCGTCTTCTTATCTGGGTCAGAGCCACATTCCAGACAAACCCAGTACTATCTCTGAGTCTGAGATGCTACTAATGTAGCTATTATCACTGTAATTTGCTGATAGGAGATGTCCAGTGAGTCTCTTTCCAGTTAATTACAGCCTAATGACTCAGCTGTCTTGTCGAAATAAGTTAATCACAAAAATACAGTCTTGTTTTTACATTAAATATTTCAGGAAAATCTCCTAAAAGTACATTTTTAGCAGAATTTAAAGGTCATTGCAGAAACTGTTAATTCTTTGAGAAATATCTAAGGTATTCTAATTTACTCTAACCCCCCTACCCCCCAAAAAAGGCAAAGTGGGACAAGATTGGCTTTTTTTTGTTGTAAGACTGTAAACCCATTCAGGAACTCATCAATCCTTCCCTAGAAGGTAAATTGTAGCTGAGGTCAGAAGTACCAGCTTGACCTCGTGGTCAGTTCAGTAATAGCAACAAGTGTGAAATGTCTGGTTTCTTCTTTGATATGGAGAGAGCGGTAGACAGGGAGGGAAACTAATCATATGAAATCACTGTGAAAGAGAGAGACACAGACAGAAGGAGAGACAGAGAAAGATAATGAGTTAATGGGCTGGGATAGGCTCTATTACAAGTCTGCAGGTAAAAACTGATACCATCTTCCTGGCAGGCATCTTCCTCACCACAGTAGAACATAAATCAGTCATGCTGATGCAGAAATAGCTCAAGGGGAACGGCCTTCCACAGGTGAAACATCTTTAATATTATATGCATGATACATGAACAGGGCAAAGAGGTGAAATCTGAAAAACCAGGCACATGTTTTGATGCTTGGCAGTTTGAGTTTCAAATAAAATTCAAAGTTTTTTCCCAAATGTTTGTACAATCCCTGAAAAAAAGCTTTGAAACCAGGGGAAATAGTTTGGAACACAATGTGTCTTGTTTGATTAGTTTGTAACCACACAGTTTGTTTAGAGTGAACACATTATAGTTTTTACATTTACGTCTGCAGGTCTTCTCTGTACCAGGCAACTATGGTTGAAGGGAAGGTCTGTGCTTTGTTTTGTTTCTGATAAGCTACATGTTATTTGACTGCTGAAACTGAAACTGATCCCCAAAGCTCATTTACATTTAAGTTTTATCAGAAATAAGATGCAAGCACTGTTCTCTTTTGGAAATTCACACATGCGAAACAGAGGCAGCTTGAATGCTGTGGGCTTAAACACAACAAACCAGTTTTGCAGAATCAGCTGAAAGACAAAGGTGTTGGTGGTTAGAGAGGTGTGGTGCGTCCACTGCCCTCAACTTTCCACATTAGACCTCAATTCTGCTCTGTGACTGACTGCAGGCTGAAGTAACCGAAAATCAGATTTTTCGTGCCTGTATCTGATTGTTTTATGTCAGTTTGAACGACACAGATCCCATTTTTTGAAATGTGACCCAGGCCACTTCAGAATGTGGTCCTAAACCCGACACGTAACTGATCTTTTGGCATACGACTTCAGTCTGAACCGCCAGGTCGCTTCCATCCGACCTGTATGTCATCAATATGCAACATACGTGACTATTCTGCGTCGAGGACACGGGAGCAAAAAGTAAAGAGCAATAATGGCGGATGATGCAGAGAACAGTCAATGGCGAGAAACCGCGGTGTCTGAGTTAATTAATATTTGGGGAGACAGCTGTGTTCGCCTGCTGTGTGTGGCGGCACTGTTCCCTCTACTGCGCATGCGTGACACATTCAAGATGCATTCCGTTCAGACAGCAAGCCACATTCAGGTCGCTTTTCACTGTCAATATGAACGACCTCGCAAAAAGATCGGATCTCACAAAAAAATCAGAATTGAGCATTAAGACCTGCAGTGTGAACGTAGTCTTTGACTTGGCAAGTCCAAACCCAGACCAAGAATACATTCTGTCCACAGTACTGCCTCGTGACGTTGTGTGTCAACTAATAGAGATGGAAAACAATGCCGGTCGTATTAACTTGAAGTGTGTTTTTTTTAGCATTCATGGATCTTTGCTCTTTGCAACGCTACAACTCATTGTACACTGAAAATACAACAGTCTCCCTTTAGTCTTTGCAATTACAAAAAGACATTTTGTGTGATATAAGTGTGTGTGTGTGTGTGTGTGTGTGTGTGTGTGTGGGTTTGTATTTCTGACCTCCTGGGGACCCGTTTCCTGACTTTTACTATCTTTCTGGGGTCCGAGGGTTCTTGTGGGGACCGAAGCCTGGTCCCCATGAGGGGGACTCCCCTTTTTAGGGTTAGGGGTTAGGTTTATAGGTATGGTGTGAATAGAGTTTTAGTTAGTCTTAGGGTTAGTTATAGATCAGTAATGGTTAAGGTTAGTAAAAGGGTTTGGGTTAGGTATAAATCTAGTTACTAAAATCAATGGAAGTCAATGGACGGTCCCCATAAGGATAACAAAACACACTTGTGTGTGTGTGTGTGTGTGTGTGTGTGTGTGTGCGTGTGTGCGTGCGCGTGAAGCACTTTGAGGGTCGAGCTGGATGCTGGATAAACTTATTATTCAACTACATGAAAACCTTTGTGTGCTTTATTAATTCAATGAGTAGCTCTTGTCATTTTCTTCTCATTATGTCTGCAGTTTGGACCCAAGACGCAGGGTCTGAGTCAACCTGTCCACACATTATACAACCATATAGGTCGATTTTGAACGCTCCAAACAAAACAAAAATTCTGCAGCAATATGTCTCATTTTAATACAACGGTTAGCTTTAAAATGTTAAGATACATATGGACACACTGTAAAGCCGAATATTTAACGTTAAAAAGCGGATCGGTTAAGTTTAGGGCTTGCAGATAGGGGTCGCATAGGGATTATAGTGTCGTTTTCAAAATCGACCAATGCGGTCGTATTTCACGTGAGGTCGGGCTGGTTTGAGTACATGCTCCTCATCTTTTTTTGGTGATGTTGGTGTATTTTCAAGGCAAAGTTAAAGACCCACATCAAGCTTGGCATAGTTCTCCAAACATTTGAGGTTGTTTTCAACGTTTTCATGTGGATGAAGACATTTGTAAAAACAATGCGATGTTTAGCTAGCTGTTTTACTTTGTTTTGGAAAAAAATGTTTCCATGTTTCTGCTCTAAAGAGTCTTTTACTCTAATCATTTTAACCCAAACTATTTTTCTTTTTCATGCTGGTGTGCTCTGCATTTCAAATGCCAAACACAACCGTTTAGTTCTCAGACAGTTCTGCTATCTAGATGTATGTCAGAGTCCAACCCAGTGCTAGAATTTGACTCTAACAGAGTTCACATGAGTGAATCAGGGCACAGTTGGATGATCAACATTTCTTTACTCCTTGAGAATCGTGACTTGAAGGGAGGAGTTGTGAAAATGTTTTTCACACAGGCCTCGACCTCCCGTTGCTTTTCTGAGTAAGTGTGGAAAGGCTCATTGCAGAACACTTTGGAGAGTCATAATTCTTCCTTTCAGTCAGCTGCGAACATTCAGCTTCTGCCCAGAAATATCTGGCTTGTGTGTAGGATTAACAAAGAGCAGGAATGAAACAGAACATTGTGGATAAAGATGAAAACTGTTTGGGGCAAAAGACGACGCAAATGAAACAAAGAAATGGTGGAGAATACTAAAAACAAGAACATGGACTTTTTACTGCCTTGATTTAAGTGGGGGTTTCTCCTTTAAAGTGGAAGGAGGATGTTACTTTTATGATACAAGAGTTGTAAAAGTTATTTGGATACCTGAGAATATTTCAAATCATTAAAGGGGTGTTTGGTGTCAGATGAATGTCATGCTACTGAACATTTAACCCTTCTTGGTGAAGAAAATTGGTACTAAATCAAAGAATAAGCCCTTGTATCTCAATTAAATGTGACACTTTTCAGGCCTAAAAGGTAATAAAATATTGGAAGGTTTGTCTTTACTTGGTTTTACTTTAACTATAACCCATCAAATCATCAACAAAGGCAGCGATGCACAAACCGTTCACATAAAGCAAATGAGGCAGCATAAAGAACACCAAAACCATAAACACATGAAGGTATCGTGGCACAACAACAATGAAACCCCCCCATATTATTCACATTACACTAAAACAGACACATAGCAGGCCTGGATAAGTCATAGAGTGTCATCTGTGCCCTCTATGGGCTGTTTTATAACTTCACCATTCATCTTCCCATTCACACAACTATGCACCGCCATTTGTCTCTCTTATGTTGGAGGATGTTATAAATCTGACCACTGAGAAATGTGTGTGTGCATGTTTTTGGCTCCCTGGTTCCAGTTAAAATAACAGACATGATGGGGCTAAATTCATTTTCCCTCAGTGTTTCAGGATCCTGTTTTCTCCAGTTTCATTATCCGTATCAAATAAAACATTGCAGACTTAAAAAAAAAAGTTCATTTTTTTCTTTCCAACACAGCAATGGTTAAATGTTGCTAAGAACCATAGTTTTGAATGAGGGATTTGAGGGGATCAGAAAGGAGGAGCATCTCCAAAATGAGAGAATCTAAACAGAACAGTCAAGCTGGTCAAATAAAATACAAAGAATCAGAAGAAAATCACTTTGACACTCATTTTGAATGTTCCTTTATAGATAACTGTTATATATATAAAATGGAGACTGAAACCCAAAACAAAGTAAACAAAAATTAAAATATATGCATGTATATAAACCTACTGAAAACATCTGGAAACAGTGGCATCTATGTGTTAAGAGGGTGTTTAGCTGACATTAATATAGGAACCTGAACAGTGGGGCTTAATCAGAAGTATTTTTGATTTGTTTATATTGTTTCTGCAAAAATCTGTAACATTTGAACATCATTTTCTTGAAAGGGGCAATTTTCCAACCTACTTAAAATCAATTTGAAGACGGAAACTAGAAATTAAGGGGTAGAATTACCACTAAATGGGACCGAGTTTTAATAACTACCGCCCTTATTCCCTGAGATAAAAGCATTTGATCAAAATGCAAATTTCTGTTTTGGTTTTTGAGATGTTTATACATGAGGAGAGGATGTGGTTGTTTGAGGGATCAACTTGTGACTTTTGGCTGAAGAACTGATTTTTTGCTCCTTTTTTTTCTCTCTCTGTGTGTTTCTCCTGATCTGTGTGATTTTCTGGTATGGCAGGAATTTCACACGTCACATACACAGACACTGTAGCCACTGTGGCAGACCAACACTTTGGAGTTTATAGTCAGTTGACAAGTGGATTACCAAACATTACTAATGAGGACACCAAAAAAAAACTCACTATTTATTTAATATAAGTAACTTTTCGTAATTTGTTTAATTTTTACTTGAGTTTCCACAAAAATTATCCAATTTCAACATCAACCCAGTCTGAAATGATAACTATCTTACTTTGCATGTGCGTATTGGCTCCGTGTTACACCCCAGACATTCAACCCTTGGAGCAAGTCAGCAGACAGGGGTCAGAGGTCAGCCCGTATACCTAATGAGAGAAGAAGATGGATGGAGTTACAACCTCAGCATGAGATAATCTGGACTGATATGACATCAAAGCAAACTGGCAGCGGATGAAAATATTGCACTTTTTGATTTAACCCTCAGGACTAACGCTGCAATTTATGCGTCACTGTCTGTCTGAGCGCAATACCTGTCAAACATAAAATCCATCATCTGTATCAGTCTGTGAGGGTGTATCAGGTCTTTGCACTGTCATCAGTATCCAGAACTGTTCATGGACTCTACATGCCAAACTGATAAAACTCCCATTAGCTAAAGGCACGAAAAAAGAAAATCACCATAAGCAGAAAAAAAATGTTTTTTTGTGAGGATTTTTGCAGTTATTCACATTTGTGCAAGTTATTATTGAAGGATGTGTCAGACTGAATCTGTAACATCCCAATTTGCCATCGTTCCTTGTTGTGCTCAAATGTACCTGGTAATCACAGCTCATTAATTCCACCTGTTTTATGTGTGTTTACATTCACATTTTTCTCATTCAGTGCCAAATTGTCTGTGATCATTTGGCAGCAGTCCAGCATTATTTACATCCAGAATCTAATTCATAACCTATATAAGCTTGTTTCTGGTTTTGGACCTCTCCCTTTCCTTTTTTGGACAATTCCCAAATGTTGGATCTATTGTCCCACAAGTTATTAGTCCAAACTCTGCTCAGTGATTTGAGCTATTGTCTGCCTTTTGACAAAGCTATTGAAAACAAATTAGATTTTCTAGTTGGTTCTATTGCTCCCTTATGACTTGATCACTAACCACATCTTTGTTTAATCTGCACAAGCATAAACTATTTATCACCTTCTACTTCATTAATCCCACCCAGGAAAGAAAGTGATCCAGCAACTACCTGTAAACGTACCTTTCACTCCCATCATGGACTCGACCTGAAGGGAAAGACTATAAAACTAATTTCACTTTTTCATTTCAATACATTCTTGTCCATAGTGTTCACTAACCTCTCTTAAAGTGTGACATACAATTGTAATGTGTTATTTTATTACTACATATCAATTAATATTGCCTTTGGTCCCAGTTGCCAATTTACTACAAAAATTGGGATGTGCAAACCTCCAAAAGCCTCAAATAAAGCATAGTTGGGGAGGAAATGCTGAATTAGATTAACAGTCTGTCACTTCTGAGGGTTTGTCCCTTTCTGTGTAAGAAATAGATGACTGAGAAGAAAAGTCAATATGACGAGAACCTGTTTTGGGTGCATGTATTTAAGCCAAAATTGGAATTCAAGTTCAGCTGATCAAACACAGTTAGTGTCAGTGTCACCATGGACTCACCCCCTCCAGATTATAACCCCTGCCCACACTTCCTGTTTTAAAAAGGCCTGGCAGACCAGCACACACGCTGTTAGTTAGAAAGATTCTGATAACTTTGCCCATGTTACTGCAGAACCCCCAAGTTGATAAGTACTGTTGTCTCACAGCAAGAAGGTTTTTGGTTTAAAACTTAAGTGAGGCTTCTTATCTTTATGTTTATGTGGGTTTTTACAGTTAATCTTGTTTCTTTCCACAGTTCAAAAACATGCCTAGTAAATTAACTGGAAAGTAAATGGGCGGGAGGTATGAACGTGTGCATGGTTTATCCACATAGAAAGGACTAGTGACCGGCCCATGGTGGAAACCATTGACTGCTGAAGAAGGGCAGTCAGACCCATATGACCCTGAACAGGATGGGATTAGAGTAGACAATAAATGAATGGGACCAAAAATCTGTCAAATGTCTATGTTAAAACATATATTAATCTGTTGATGAAACCACAACGGTTTAAAACCACATTATTACTTTTATAATACTGGACAACAGGATATACACTTTTAAAATCTTCCCATATTTGACTAAAAACTGAATTTCAGACTGGCTTGTCAAAGAGGTGCATGCCTCATATAATAATACATATACAAAAATAAACTGTTCCAACATTGATGTCCAGTCATGCTCACTGGTAATTCTGGAATCAGTCCGAGGAAATGCCTTTTTGTGTACCTAATAGCTGATTTACGAGATGTTTCTTTCTTTTTTATGGGGGGTTGCTTCAGAACTGCTTTGGTGATGTTAACGAAGCAGGATAGGTCTTATCTGAATGACAACACAAATGTTGGGGAAACCCAACCAGAATTTAGGTGATAAATTACATAAAAACAAGAAGTCGCAAAGAAAAATAAAGACAAAGTTGTGTATAAAAAAAAAGCAATTTTTAGAGACAATCTCAAACTGCAGTAAAATGACTAAAAGAAGCAGAAATCACAAAGTGACATTAAATGTTTGATAGCACAAACACTTTTTAATGCATATTCCCCATTTGGTCATCTCTGTTTCCACTTCAGAGAAATACCCTCATGTTTTTGAAGACTGCAGATTTTTTTACTTGACTGTGCTATTTCAGCAAAAACAAACTACACTTGCAAAAGCGGCATTAAAAAGCTTGACACAATTTAAGATATCTTCAAGATAAAATACAAGAAATATTGGGCTAAAGTGGCAGGTGAACTAATAATGTGAACAATAATTCAAATAGATTAAATGTCGTAAACACAATAGACTGAATTTACTGCCAATTTTCTAATGGAAGACATTTATCTTTCTTTATGCTGAGAAAAAAAATAGTTTCATTTTGCTGGTATTTGAAACATCATTGTTTCAATTCATGGCAGATTAATGATTCTGTTCAACAAGACTTTATTAATGCCAAGGGAAAATTAAATATTGCAATCACGCAATCCCAACAGGTGGCTCCAGACAAGATTGTGTTGTTGACAAAATACTTATAGAACAGTTTCCTGGAACATAAGACATGAAAAATTATATTATCATTCTATCTGTAGATCATATGTGCTGGTGTTTGCATTTGAGCGTCATCTGTGACAATCCCACCAGTGGAATCAACTTTGAATAATGAAAGAGTTGCACTGGAGAGCATGTCATCACAACACTTATAGCAATCACAGAGAAAGAGGTGAGAGGTATGGAATGGACAGCTGGAAGATCCGGGAGGCTGAATTAGTGTTTGAGTGTTCCTTCAACATCTATCAACAAGGTAAAGGTTTGCCAAGAAATGCCTCAAGAGTTCCAACTGCTCATGGAGAAAGATGGTGAATGGCTGGGGAGCAAAATGCAGCCTCAGTCAGTCTGATGTGTGGGAGAGCTCGTCACTCTGAGATGGAAATGGGTTCTGAGTAGAAACCAAGAGTGGCATTATTTAATATTTATACTGACAGGCTGACAGATAAAGGAATCAGACAAACAGGATGTGTCACAGTGTCTTACTTTGAAAAGACCAGGAGTTGGCAGATAAATGGAAAATGTGACTAATGATTATCAGTTTTTATTCCTGTGTGTGAAAAATATGAATAAATTTGCTGTTTTACAGGAAACTGCTGTAATTAAGATCTTTATGTACAACTGATTGAAGCTGATTGTGTGTTTTTTTCATGGCACTTCATCATACTGTACCTGTTTATTTATCTTCTCACAAATATTGGTGCATGCATTTGTTTTCAGCTCATAGACCTCAGCCTACTTCCATTGTGCTAAAGTGAAGCCGTTTCCATGTTGTGTTTTTAGATTATTTTTAAACATCAAGTAACAATTTTAACTAACCAGATAAAACTATGTTTTGAAATACAGCAGTAAGGTTAGAACAATGTAAACCAACAACTAGAAAAAGTTATTTAAGATCTATTTTTTATTTTTTTATTCAGGAAAATTTTCCAATTTTCCCATTAACACTAGGAGGAATTTGTTTTGTTTCTGCTTTAACATTAATGTTATTTAAAGGAACTTAAGGCAGCTTTACAAAATCTGACTCAGTGCTGCCGCGACAGGCGCTGTGGCTAACTGCAGCTACCAGCCAAGCCGGCACGGGAGCGCGCACAGACACTTTACAGACTGTTCGTCTTCACAGCACTGCACCGGGGAGGCTAACATACTTCACATCAGGTCTCTCCACTCTGTTATTTGATTTGATCTCATCATTTTCATACTGTATCAGGCTCTAAACACGACCTATAATGTTTTCTCACCTGGTCACAAGGAAATGAGCCATGTCAGCATCCGTTTTCACTCCCAAATGCAGCTGAAGTTCCCTCCATGAACCGAACGTATATCCAATATTTATGCGGGTGCCTGCCCGGCTTCGGTCATGTTTTTTTAGACTCACGAGATGCCGCTGATAAAGTCTTTTTTTTCTTCGTGGTGCCACTTTTTTGGGGAGTGAGAGTGGATGCAGGTCGTTTGATGGCTGCAGAAACATCCATAAGTATACCTTCAGTGTTTGAATCCAAGTCCACGGTGGCCATGTACTTCCTGATCAAGAGCTGTCGGCAACGCGCATGCAGCGTCAATTTACGTCACATCCCTACAACTGCGCGGGAAATTCAGACATCGAACTGCAGCGCATTATGTGGCACACAGCGTGTCCAAGGCAACAGACATATATGCGGATGGCCTCGTTATTTTGGGTTTTTAATGCTTCATGACCCATTAGCATTGAATAAACTGGAAATGCATGTGTAGTTTTTCACAAATCTTGCCTTAAGTCCCTTTAACTCCAAATAATTTATACAGCTTATGTAATTTACCCAACAACTTTTCAATAATGATTTTGTGCACTTAACACCCTGTAATGCATTAATGCATGGTGATTTAAATCTGCTAAATTAGTTATACTAGAACCTCCTTACAGAGTTTGTTTCACACAAATTTCAGGACTTTGTGGATATTTCTTAAGTATTAACCAGTAATATGAAACATTTTATATCTAAAAAACGTCAGGAAACACTTATTAACAGGCCTTTCAATCTCTCTGCGTCAAAATTCGTCAGACTTCCAGCAGCAGCTCGTTCATATTCATTATACAAATTTGCTGGATTCTGATTGGCTCACAAACTAGCCTATGAGAGCAAGGTATACTGTTTCCTGCCCCGCTGCGCATCGCAACATCAGACGTAGTCTCTTCCTGTTTGATACGTCTTATACTACAGCTTTCAGCCAGCAGCATGCTAGGCGTGGTTTCAACTCCTGGAGCTGCCGAATATTAACAAACAAAGGAGTTGTGATGAAACAGATACAGGCCGTTCGGACTCGGGAGAACTCGGGTTTTATCACCACCTGCGTAGTTTGAGAGATTAAAACTGAAAGAGAAGTTGTTGACCTGTTTTCACACCCACTATGAAGGTAAGAACACCTGTGGAGCTAAAATATACAACAGAAACCTCAGAAAAACAGTTTGGGAATGGCCTCTTTAATAACACACAGAGATGCAACCAGGATAATGGTACCTGATCAAGATAAAAAAAATAAAATAAAAAAGAGGAATAAAGTTACAATTAGTGAGTGAAAGAGGTGAAGGTGAAAAAACAGTGAGGTTAGAGGAGATGAGAGAGTTAAAGCTGTAGTCAACACAATCACACTGAACTGATCAGATAAACCTCTCAGCAGACATCTTATCAATCAGAGAAAGGGGACTTGAGGGTGTGTGTGTGTGGTGTGTGTGTGTGTGTGAGAGAGAGAGAGTCATGTTCCAGTTGTCCTCAGAACTCAGAATTTCCGACCCAGAAATGACATAAAGAGCTTGTTTTGCGTTCCAGCTGAACCAACTCAGAAAAAAGGCCACAACCAGCAAATCTGTGTGTTATTGCTCAGTACAAAGAACTTATAACCAAGTATTCTTTGCACATAGAAACCATAAACACCAGTCAATTTTGGCGGCAACTTTTGTAAGTTTTCATATTTATTTTCATATTTGCAACAACGTAATTATTAGTAACAACAATAACAACTACTTGGTGCTACTTACATAGCAAACAGAATGAAAACAGAAAATAAAAATAAGAAAAATAAATACAACAAGTACTACTGGTAGTACTGGATGCAGCCTTCTTTAAATGTGGAATCTTGGGGTCCTCTGAAACTTACAAGCTCACAGCTCGGAAAAACGAGTTCATTGCATCATTTGCGGCCAACTTATCTTGGAAATCAAGTTCCGAGGACAAATGGAACGCACCATTAAAGACAGAAGCATGTGGTATGATTGTCTAAAGCAATCTTCAGAGTGATTAAAAATAGGCTCTTATTCAAGTTGTGCACAGATGGACTGAATTACAGTATTAACTTTTGCATGAACATATATTTAGTGTATTTTTAAAAACATGCTAGAAATTTGCACGATAGTAATTCATTGCATCTTTGAGTCCTTTTGCCGAAGACTCTTTAAAACAGGAAGTAATAAAAAAGCAAAATCCTCACAAAGACTTCACATCTGGAAACCTGCACAAGTCCAAGGACATGCCTCCTTTTTCTTTTCTTTCCTGCTGTCTTTCACATCCTGCAAATCGTTTGTAGCATCTCGCTCTAAAGACATTATGTATCCTTGAAACACTAACACAAATCACTCCAAGGTGAGCAAACATACAAAAAAAGTGTCACCCTCCAGTACCTGCCACATGCTGCCTGTCACCCCGGTGCAGCAACAGAGAGATATTTGAAGAAAAAGGTTTTCTTTTTTTTTTTTAACTGAAAGCCCATGGCTTCAATTAATCGCAGCGTGGAGTCATATTTTGGCCAATCTTTCAACAAAGAGCCCATTCTTCATGAAGCTGAACATTTTTAGTGTTCGCAAACACAGCATATAAAAATCAATCACTTCAGTATCTTAATTCAACCAGCTATCACAACTAAAGATACAAGGTTATTGTGTTTATTGTGTACACTTTTTTTCCAGCCAACAATTTTTTAAAGATCTTTTGCGTTTCAGCTGTAGATTCTAGAATCATAAATCTGATCCGATAACAACAGTGTTAATCACCGTAGAGTCTTGCTAGGAAAACAGAGCTGTCAACCTCAGACAGAACAATTTGTCTTGGCAGGACTCTTCACATGCTGATCTGGCATAAACCTGTAGTGAGCTCAACTACTAACCATTGTAAAATCAGATGGGATAAGCTCTTGCTAATTGCATAATGGTTGTGTAATTTCAACCCATTATGTGATTCCATTGTATCAAATCTTAAGAGAACATCTCTTTCATTTAGTATATGAAGACTTTTTGAGGTTCTAGCTGATGGGAGATGTACGTTCTTGTCTTTTTGTCTTTATTAAAAGAGACAAGAACAAGTGCACGTCTCAATTTTTAGCTCCTCCCTCAGTTTAAGTAATTTTCTATCTCAAGTGGGACCATTAGGAGGGATGTGTGTGGTGATCGGTCCAGATAGCATAAGTGTACTATGATTAGGAAAGACATGAGTTCAGCACTTGCCTGGAAAATGGGGTTTCGGGTGACTTATGTAAACATCTGCAAGTGTTCTGCTTTATAATGTAACAGCTCTTAAAACAGGTACAAATCGCAGCAATGACCAAGACTGGAATTCAAGTTTTTGTGAGGTTGTGTATATTAGAGGAAAAATCTGATTTTGTTGGTCATGCCAATCAATTTTCATCTCCTACTTCCTTTGAACAAAGGTTTGTGGGTTTCAGAGGGAATTTCCTTTGTGTTGTTACCCTGAAAAATTCAGCATCTTAAAAATTGCTTTGACAATAAATCTGCAACCAAATCCAAATTCTTCTCCTCCTTCAGACTTTGTGGGTTGACAAAACAGCTACTAAATCAACACAACTATGTCTCTGTTCATGCAGCCCACTGGTTCATCCACTCAAACAGTGTGAATGTGGTTGTATGCCTCAGTGTCCCCAACTCAAAACCTGATTGGTTGAAGCAACTCATTCACCAACCTTTATTTTCCATGGGAGGGGGCCTGCAGAACTGACTGTGAAGGCCTCCACGCAGAGTTCTCTGAATTTGATCCTGCCTGGCAACAAGTGATAGCTGAAACGGGATTGGTTAAATGCTTTTATATGAAAGCACATGTTCTCCAATTGAGAACTGTGGCCTCGTATTTGGAGGAATTGACTCTTAACCCAACGTAATCACGAATTACCTGAAATCCAGAAATGTTACTGCACAAGGAAAGCAACTTCAATCCATGTAGATTGGTTTTCACCTGGAGATAAAGCTCCTTTTAAAAAGGGTTTTCAAGTCAGTCAGATCCAAACTTCACTTTGAAATGATCTTCCACTTTATATGTCAAGATGATTAAATTGTTTTTTTCTCCTTCTCTCAGCACATTTTGGCTGCAAGTCTGACCACGTCTTATACAGAACCTGCTGCTGTAGCTGCATGATTGATTCCTCTTCCTCATCTGTCATCTGAACATCTATGGTAGATATTAATATATTCACAGATGCCCTCTTATATCTTGTTTGTAAAGGAGACAAGTAGCTACAGGAATTAAACAAGCTGAGGAATTTTCTCATCACTAAATATTCAGTTAAGGAAAGCAGGTTTACTTTTATATACAATACTCTACCACGATTGAACAAGTTGCGTATGATAACCTTACTTTTCATCTGGTCCTCTTTCATGGATTCTGTGATTGTCTACACAGATAAATGCCCCCTCATGTTTGGCACAAATCACTCTGTCTGTGTTTCTCCTCTCTCTTGTTCCCCCGAATTTCAGAAATTGCAGCCATATGTCCGAGAGGACCCTATTTTCAAACGCACACCTTGAGGAACAACGTTATTAACTACAGTTGACTTTAAAGTATATATATATATAGAGAGAGAGAGAGAGGGAGAGAACATGCAATCAGTCAGGGAGAGATGATGACAGTGAGTGGACCGATGTGTGGTAAATTTTTTAAAAGGAGGCAAATAAGGTTAAAAGGGGTGAACCCTCAGAGTGTTCGCTTGCATGCAGGGTTTTATGTCTGTGTGTAAATGCATGTCTTTGGTCCAGCTGCTCCAATCTAAATCAGAGGGAAGATTGATTGCCTTCCAAAGATAATTTGTCCCAGACACTTTAAAACACCCCCCCCACCCCCCTTCACCCAGTCTTCATCAGACCCCTTTCCCTGGTATCTCCCCTTTCTCACCCCTTGTCAACCTTCCTAGCCCTTTGCTCTTGCGATAACCTTGCCATCCTGCCATAACACCCTAGAACATGCAACCCTGCTTTTTGGATATTTACAGAGATGTTTTCTCCTTCTGAACATGTGCATACTCCTTTTTCAAGAATAAGAAAAGTGAAATAATGCAGATAATTGGATAAATGAAAGTGTGTCAAAAATCCATGTAGAAATCTTCCACATTTATTCCCACCTAAAGGCTTCTGTCACTACTTCTTAGAAACCCTTGATTTTGAAACTTTTCAGGTAAAACACAGACCTGCAAGCTTTTAACAATTTATTATACTTTACAAAACAAAACTCTCATCTGGTTTGAATACAAACTGAATAAAGTTATAGACCCAATTAACTTCTCCTTCTGTAAGGCAAGCTGGTATAATTGGCTGATACTTGAGGACAACACAATGAGTAAATCAATTAATTACTGAATAAACTAAAACTTTTCTCATTAACACTCACATGTAACCTTTAGATCTAGTCAACTTAGTGCCAGACTCCATAACAACCTCAAGATTCTACTTTTGACCCAATTGACACCAAGAACTCCCAACAGTAAATGTGTTTGCAAGGTATGGTATCATTGCTGAGGTGCATGCCAGACATTCTGTTCCGTAACACTTGAGATCTGGCATACTTGATGTCTGGAAATGTTGCAACATTACGAATAATTGGCAAGTATTTATTATTGCAGCTTGGACAGTGAGCTTGTTTTCAACTTTCTACCACAAGCGACATTAGTAGTAGACCTAGAATTTCCTCCAGCAACACACACTGTCACCACATTCAAATTAGGTTCAAAGTACAACTTTTCCTTTATGGAAAAGTTTTTGACAGACTGATTGGCTTAACTGAAACCTTAATATCTTGACCAATGTTTAAAAATGATGAAATAGTAACTGCACCATTGGATTATTACTCTTTAACAGGACTTGTTAAATCAACTCACAATGAAGTTTTTAGCAGGGTGGTTACAAGAAATATTTGACTTTATCTACTAAAAGGCACTAATTTCATTGGTTTCTGTCTAAACCACATTGGCCACCATCTTTGATTTATAGTTAATGTGCTGTAGATCTGTAACCAGGAAAGAAGGTGACTGTCCAGTATTGAAATGATCACCAAGCAATCTAAATCTATACTAACACAAGCAGAAATGTTACTTGGTTGGACATAATAAAGTATATACTGATATAAACTGCTCACACCAGAGTTGATTCAGATATAATGACACCAATAAACACTACCTGATTAAAGATTTTGGTTTTCATCAACAGGAAGCATCTGTACCTACAATGAGACTAATTGTAGAAATGATGCCCTACTTTCCTTGAACTCACCCTGAACCTGCTCTCATTCCTTAAATGTTGCCCCCGTTCCTGTGCTTGACCCTTGTGAGGAAATAACCACCCTGGAAAATTGCAGGGTATGTACGTATCTATCTGGGAGCACACATGGTAATCGACTGCTCAGGGATCTGAGAAAAGGGGGGAAAAAAGAAACTCCTGCCATGCCATTAGTATGTGACTCTGCCTTTAACAAACAGCAGATGTGTTCTGACAGGTTTTTTCATTTCCCTGGTAGATCAGCGACAATGTTGATACAAAGATCCAAAAGTGTCAATTAGATTTGTTGGAGAGGTTTTTAAGCCGGGTTGATGTCCTTAAGCTTTGCGTTTTGTTTAACAAGACTGCAGTGACAGACTTGGGTAACAGTCTGTTTTCAAGTAGGAGCTTAGTTTTATTGCCCACCTGAGAAGTTGTGCTTTTTAATTCAAGGTAGCGCGTTAAATCTGTACACGTTTACAATTACATACCAGTTACATTCAGGATGACAACATGTAGTCATTAAAATGTCATAAAAATTTGCTTGCACACACTTTAGTATCAGAGAGTAAAGACATAGTTTGACTTTGGCTCAGACGTTGGGTGAGTTGGAAACTTTTCCCTGCCAGGTGTGCAGGATGAACCTTACGGAATGCATGCACATGAACAAAAGAAAAATCATTATATTTGATACAAAAGCACATGTTTCTGTTGAAATAACTTACAGAAAAGTACAAGTTTAAGGGACTGATAAAAAAAAAACATGTGACGAGAATTTCCTCAACAGTAAAGCTAATGTACACAACATGAGTTCAGTGTGCAACATTACCTTGAAATCCCTCTACAAAATGTTGGATTTTTTTTTGCTTACCCTTATGAATCAAGAGTCTTCAAGAACACCTGATACTAATTTCATTGTTGTTGCTTTGATCTTAATATTTTTTTTCCCCAAATAGTCGGAATCACATGTTACATTGGCATGGAAATGTGTTTTGTCTAAAGCACAATCTCAGAGGCTTCAGAGCATGAGCAGGATCTCAAGATAAAACTTTGTTTTGGCCAACACTTGGAAATCCTTTAAAGAAAATGTTCCAGGATCTCATTGGCACAACGTTTAACCATATTTATTTTATTTTAATGATTATCAAGATAAAACAGTTTCTAGGTTATTTGCATCGTCAAGGAGTTGCACACTAAGCTGTAAACACGCTATAGTACAGTGTTCAATTCAATCCCTTTAATAAAAAGACCCAACAGACAAATAATCTAGCGTTCATTTGGAGTCTTGTTTTATCCAGACAGCCATGGTTCAAGGGCCTCTGCAAGCAAAAATTCAAAATAAAAGTTGTCGGCTATAGACTTTTTTTCTTTTTGGTGTCACTTAGGTCACATCATAGCTTTTTTACCCACGAACTGATTACAACTTTCAAAGTAACTGAGTTGAATCTTTATGATTGAAAATGTTCTTTGTGGCCCTTCACTGATTTGGGAAGATGATAAAAATGCACATTAATTTGTGGATGTGAATGTATGAGTTGGATCACCGCCAGCATTAAAGCGCTATCACATGCTAATTTGGAAGCTTCAGTTCAGTCTGGGACATTTTTTAAAGGGAGTTAATCCAGGCTGAAGGTGATGGCCTGTGACACTAATAACCAGCCACCCAGTGACACGGACCACCATATTATAAGACGTTTTTTCACTTGTTCTGAAGTTAACACTAAAGGTTGTTCTGGTTTGGTGTTAGCAAGTAAGTTAGCTCATTTAATTTAGCTTCCAGAACTTTTAAAAATATCACTAGTCTTGGTGAATGTTTTCCAAGCATTATCCTTCAGGACTATTCAGGATAATCAATCACATATTAGCATAGACTTTAACTTGCTTTTTTTGCACAATTTCCAACAGAAAACAAAGTCTGTCTGCTTATCCGCACCAGTTTTCTTGGATCTTGTCTATTGTTACAAAGAAATCTGTTCTTAATCAGCATTGTGATCCAAGGGGGACTTCAGCAAGACTTTTCAAGATGAAATTGTATGCTCAATGTTAAAAACCTCAAGCCAGAAAAGATAAACATCACAAACACGTGTTTGTTTACTTGCCAGGCAGATTTTAAACATGTGGATGTGGTATTGTGAATTTGGGATACCGAGATGTGGAGAATGTGACGCTCACAGGAAATTGATTAGTTTCAGATTTCCTTTTTTCCTCCATTTTTCTTTCAACACAGATACAAACACAAAACGGATGAGAGACCACTGGCCACTAAAAAAACTGCCATCAAAGGCATGCGTGAAGTTGTTCTTTCCGACAGTAAAATGGCGAGTTGTCACTCTGTTCATGTGGCGCTGCTGAACTCTGATGCTTTATTCTCACCCTTTTTCTGTCGACCTGGACTATACAAGTCCCACCAGGTGCTGGAAAAGGTACAAAGAAGGTTTTTCTTTAAAAAAAATGCATCTTGAACATTACAGATGCTTTACAAAACTCAGAAACTTAGTGGTCTTAACAGAATCACTGAAACTCCAGCATCCTGCTTAAAGATCAAGGAGTGTTCACATTGCTCACAAGTCGAGGAGTTAAGAATTACATGAGTTCTGTCTCCTTCTGATTCACTTTTTATGCTAAGCTAACAAGTTGCTGGAAGTAGCTTGAGTTTTGATCCAGTTTGAGCTAGTTGTAAAGTGTCCAACTGTTCATTTTTACAGCTATGTATTCCTTTCCTTTAAATGCCCCTGCATACTTTCTTCATTCCTTTTTTTTTTTCCTCAAAGGGATCTGATAATTATCTAAACCCAGCGAACAGCCTAGGCTTGTCCACTTATATTATTTGTGCATGCACAACAGCATCAGCGCATGTCTACTGTAGGTGTCTGTGTGGGCCGGTTCTGACAGACGATGAGGCACGTGTGAGGCTAAATCACAGCATTTAGCTTACCTGACCTGCTCTCCCATGCTTGAGTGAAAACGTGGGAATGTGTCATCTGATATCATACCTCCAGAAATACTTGTGAGGACAAGGAAGATAAGCTAGCGGTGGGATATGTGCTGATCCGATCAACACAGATGGAAGGAATGCTAAATAATTGATATTTTACAGGCGCTACTAGATTCTATGTTGCATCGCTATGTAGTTTGAAACTTTGAAGTGAAGTTGGGTCTTGTTTTGGCAAGCTGAAACAAAGGAAGCCCAACAGATGTGGGAACTATGCATCAATTTAAATTCTTTAAGAGGGTTAACAGCTGCTCTGTGCTACTCTTGTGCTGCAGCGGAAACAAAATCATGGCTTTCCTGGGCCACAGCCTTAATTACAATTAACGTCTCTGCCACATACTTATGTTATACTGAAGCTGTTTTGGCACATTGCAATAGGGCAGCACTCCATTACTGCACAGATGCAGATGTTTTTCTTAATAGAGGGGATCCCTAAAGTCCAAATCAGTATGTTGTCACAATTTTTCCAATGTGTAATGTGTTTTACACAGAGCCTCATTTAGTTAATCAGAAGAAACTGCAACTAAATTACAAAAGTTGATTTTATTTAAAGAACGGTAAATGTCCAAATGGTGGCAAAACATTCAGTGTTATCATCCTTCTGTTTGAATTACCCCTCCCTTCCTCTGGACACGTCAGCAGGGGGCAGCGTTTTCCCCAATCAATCAGCCGTGCGTCCCTTCCAACCAGGAGCGTTTTACACGCGCTTCATTCCTCACACAAACGTTATATCCAGCTGGTCCCGGAAGATCATGAACTCCCATGAGAATAGCGTAAACATGCGTGATATTGTCAGTAAATACAACAACAAGCACCTACGGACTTCAACTCGTCACAGGTACTGTACTTTCTCATAGTCTCGCAAACGGAAATCCGCTCTTAATTTGAAACCTCCAAGTATTTTCTATTTCACGAACGATTGATTTCCTGTCTGGTTCAAACTAAACTGCTGAGCTTGACATGTTTTAGAAGCATAAAAAATAGAACTGCAATGTACTAATGCTCGCGACGCTACGCTTCTGAGATGCGTCTCATGCGCACTGCTTCGCGCCCAGTGGGAATGGTCTCATTGACTTTAATGGCCGCGTACTGTATTATGCGTCACTAACGTTGCGCGTCTGTTGCGCGTTCAGTGGAAAGAAGGGGTTAGAGTTGAAGCTTCTTCTTTAATTAATAATAGATCAGTCAGCAAAATTAGCATTTCCTCCGAAGTGTTGCGTTGATTAATATCCACTTTGGAGCTTTAATGTGAGAAACATTCTTCGATAAAAAGAAAAAAATGTGGAATCAAAAGTATATATTTTTTTATGCCTTAAAACAGCAATCTTCAATTTCAAATATTTCTTCTGTCCATTTATTATTAAGAAACATGATCTCTCTTCTTTTAACTTTGGTCTCTATGAGACAACCAGATGAAAATGAAAAAGGTTTATAACATTTACTTGATGTCACAGAAGAAAAGGAAGTCCACTTTATACAGTATATAAATCATATGTGTTCACGGTGCAGTTCACTTTAAATGTTCTTTAGGCTGTTCCTTGATCGTCTCTGACGGATTATATAAAAAGTTCTTAGATCTTGGAGATGACTGTTGCTGGATGTCTGCGATTCATGGACACTTAGCCCTCATCTTGATGAATCATGTCGACTTCAACACAAAACTGCCAGATTTAATAGTTCTGAGTCAGAATTATTCTTGTGGTTAAAAAAGTTTGAAGACTTTTTTTAACTTCTCAAGATAAACAAGCTGATGTTTAATGAGCGAGATGAGATGCAGGGGAACATTTTAACTCAAAACTTGTTTGCCCAACATGAATCTTGTAACCCGTCTTGCCTGATTTTAATCAAAAACCTTTTAAATTCCCAATTGTATCCTAGTACTTTGCAATTTGTAAAAAACTGCATCAAAAAGCACAAAAGTAAAAATCCAAAAAGAGATTGTAGGATGAATTCAGAAAATAAACAGAAATGTGTAGAACTGTTCAACCAGTTACTCCAACCTCTAAATATGAACTTTTTCACCAGTTCAATGTGATGCTGATGTTTACTGATGACACTGTATTCTATATATGGAATTTTGTGTCATTCAGCAAGAGAAAACAACCAAAATTCAAGAAATCTTGGTATCTTGTAGGTCAACTAAAGAAATGCTTAGTCGACAAAAGTCCTGTCCTGTGCAACGATTAGTCGACAAAAAAATGCAATGTTTTGCATTTTGATTGAATCTTTACTAAACAATTATCATAAAGCATTTATAAAACAGCAATAAAAAAACATCAATAATACAAAAAAATACAATAATAATAATACAATTGTTTGAAAATTAAGTGATTTTTTTTTTACATGCTACAAAAAATATAAATGTTAAAACTGCTGGTCATTTTGTTGAATACAGCAAAACTACCTGTATTCCTCAGTGAGCGTGAAGCAGCATCCATGCGTTGTGCAGCCGGCTACAGGTTCAGTTCCTGAGTGTTCTACGGTGCACTAAACTGTGGTGGTGTAACAAAATAGCCTAAATTAAAGCATTTAAAGTTAGGGATAAAACATAGGCTAATTATTTTTAGAATGCAGTAATATATAACTAAATAAATGGAAATTTCTTTATTGGTGGAAAAAATATTAAACTGGTCGACCAATGAGAATGTCAGTCGACCAAGACGGTATCGACAGATTAGTCAACTAAACGAGTAAAGATACTGTAACAGACTCAGCATTTTGCTGTAGAGCTCAGTTGATTCAAAATGAGGAGGGTCCAAGTATTAATCTCTGTTGCATGTTTTTTTTTACCTTAAAAGTCCGAGATCTGAATTTTCTGCCAACTGGCAACTCTAAACTGACCCAGTCCACCTCTTGGTCTATAAAACATCCTATGTCCTGCTAACAACATAGAAAATGCATGTAGTTAAATCTGGCATGGCGACTTCTCCCACACGATTTGAAAGGTTTTTCATTATTAGTTGATTTGTGTTCAGCAGTGTTTATTATTGACCTTGTTCAGACACATTACTTTAATTTGCTCGTCTCAGCTGGTATTTACGAAAGACACATTTTTCTAACAGCTGGACTTTTTAGTGCAAAGCCAGAAATCTGGACTCACGTCTCTTTTGTTTTTATTAATATTGGAAGCCCTGAACATTTTCATGCTCCCTGAACGACATGAGCACAATCCACCAGCTTAGAGGTTCATCCAGGCTGTGAGTCATCCCTCTGTTTTATGTTTGTTATATTAAAAACAGTGTAAGAAGTATTTAGCAGCCTGCTGTCTTGAACTTTTCTTAGCCCAAAGGAGGGAATGTTTAGCTCTGTTGCTAAAACTTCTCACCTAAATTAAATTGTGACTTAAACAGTTAGAAGTCAGTGCGCCGAGTTTGCCATCTGCTGAGATTTATTTTGACAGGTTGATGCGCAGAGGATGAATTTATTTGAGGTAAACTGATCTCGTGTTGTTTCTCGAATGTGCTACACTCTTTAAGTGATCGGTGATAAGCTTTCTGCTCTTTTAAAGAACCGTGATAGTGGACAAAAAAGCAGCACTCATGGTTCACAAATCCTGTGTATTTACTCAAATCATAATTCACGACAAGAGAATGATAAGGAAGTTCAATACTGAAGTGGTTGAGGGTGTGGAATCAGTCGTGCTTTGGTTTTGTATAGTTTAACTACAGAGTGGTTATCGCTCCAAACATCTACAAAATAAGCTAAATCCTTGTTTTCTTCTTGTGTGGTCTGTAACGTTTCTACCCCAAACCAACCACATAAGATCCAGACTGTTGAGTTTGGTTGTTTCTACTCTGCAGAATGCCACCAGTCAAGAGTTTTTGTCTCGATGTACAACGATGAATGATTTATCACGTTTTGATTTGATTTGATTTTCTTCTGCTAACTGGACCAAATCCATTCCCTCCACAGAACAATGGATTCTCAAAGAGCCATATGCACAAATGCACAAGAACATTTTCCAGATGCTCCAGAACAAAGGCTCGATTCATGGAAAAACCCCCTCGCACTGAATTTGATTAGACATTAAGCTGGTTCTTCTTCTCAGCTCTTTTGTTTTGTTTGTCAAATATGCTTTATTTGCCGGCAGTTTAGGGCGTTTTGGTGCACATCTCAGCCAAATTATTCTAAGCTTCTCAGTTTCTTATGAAACTGTAGCTATGCAAGCCAGAGTTTTAGATTCAGTGGTTTGAGCTTTAGGATCAGAAAATGTTGGAATATGAACTGTGCTTTTATAAAAACAAACAAACAAAAACGTTTTCCAGCAACTACAACCTGCCAGAACTTAGGAAATGTAGCTGAAGCCATGCAATCTGGAGAATGTGTGAAGACTGTGCTGGCCACACCACTAGGATCAGAATTCTTGTATTCTCTTTTGCTAAAAACAATTAATTTAAAATATTTTGTCTTTGGATTTATTTTCCACTTGTCCACTAAAAACAAGGTGTAAAAGCAAAATAACTTTCTAGACATTATGACTATGATGGTTGTACGTCTTGTGACAACTCAAGGAGTTTAACCAGCAACCAAACTAGACCAAAACAGACAGAGAACGATAAAGTCTGCAGAAAGGATCACTGGTGCTAAGCTGCCCTCCATTCAGGACCTGGACTCCTCCAGAGTGAGGAAATGGTCAGGTAGCATCAGCAGGGACCATCTCACCCAGACGTAACCTCCTCTTTCCTTACTGTTCCAGATGGTGGGAGACTGGGAGGCAGGCTGCATGGTGGTGCAGTTGGTAGCATTGTTGCTTTGCAGCAAAAAGGTCTTGGGTTCCAAAACCAGGCTGCGTAGAGTTAGCACACTCTCCCCATGTACGCAGGAGTTTTCTGAAAGGACTCTGGCATCTTCCCACAGACTAAAAATATGCTTAAAGCAGTACTAAATAACTTTTCCACAGCCGTGTCTCAGACAGCCATTGCTTGAACCAGTGTTCAGCAGAAATACGCTACCTGTTGATATGTGCTATACACATGTGCCGTTCCACAGTCGTGACTTCAGTAAACGGATTTATAGTTTAGTTTTTGTTTCTATATGTTTCCATAAATACATTTTACCTATCAAATAAATTCCCCCTGGACAGGAACACTAAATATGATGTTATTTTAACTTTCTTTGCATTGTCAGAGCAACAGGCAAATGTTTGGACACACTCAGAGAAGAAGGTCCCAACAATGGCCAATAAAGACCCAGAGGGCTTTTATATAAAAAATATCTGTGAAGGATCATAAAAATACGCTTAAATAATTAACAGGACACACTCTCCATTAACAGGAATACTGTATAAACTTCGAATGTCATTTCATTATGAAATAAGTTGTCATTTCGTACTATGGCGGCATTTTTCTTCAGGGCAGCATAAATCACCAGATTTACGGAGGTTATTTAGTCCATTGTAAAGCCATAGGAGGGTCCAGAGTGTCTAATATGAAGCTGAATGTGTTTTTCGGTGAGTATCCACTTAGACAAGTTTCAAAATTGTAGCTTAAAGTTTTAAGGGTAAGTTATTCAGTACTGCTTTAAGGGTAGCTCTAAATTGTCCCTAGGTGTGAATGAGTGTATGAATGGTTGTCTGGCCCTGTGATGGACTGACGACCTGTCCAAGGTGTGATCCCGCCCATCAACCATTGACCGCTGGAGATAGACATCAGCTCCTCTTGACCCTGAACAGGAACAAGCGGATAGAGATAACGACTGACTGACTAGAATGGGAGGTAGAGCTTTCAGTTATTAGGCTCCTTTCCCTTTTAATCCATAAGGCAGAAACCTTATTTACTTTTAAGAATCCACTTAAAACTCATTTGTGGACAATCCTATACTCAGGGTTACCTTGGGTTCTCCTGATCCATCCCTTTAGTTATGCTGCTATAGGCTCAGACTACCAGAGGACATACTAACCACATTTTTTCACTCTGCTGTTTTTACTCTCCATGTTTGTGTTTATTATTGTTGCTGCTATTAAACCAGAAATCCAGAGTTTATTCTCAGAGGCACCACTGAGGGGAAAAAAGTTTTGCACCTTTAAGTCCCGCCCCTCTGTTTCCATGATACCATAGCAAGCGTCAGCTCTCATACGCACACACGCGCCACCTTTATTACAATGGACACTTTGTGGGTAAATTACATTTCTATGTTTATTTATTTATTTTAGGATTAGACAACTTCACAGCATTGTAAACAACTTGTAAACGCCGTGGTTCTTCAGGATACATGCGAGCGCACGCTTGGTTGATTGACAGGTGAATGTATGCAGATGTAGAACTCTATTGGCTAACCCATTGCCGTTAAAATTGCATGTACCTCTGGGGGATGGGGGGCTTTGAGGAAAAAAAAAAATGTTTTTCCTACATTATATTACAGAACCGGGTCAGACTATCACCTTTATGGAATTTCAAAAAATCCTACATATCTCCTGAAAAGGGGAAAACTCCAGATTGCTTCTTTAATTTTAACTCTGTTTTTTTTAGCTCAGACCCCCAGTGAGTTGAAGCAGAAGGTAGTTTATCTTGACCTGGTTCTGCTGAAAGTTTCTGTTGCCAGTTGTGCATCTCAAGATGAGGATTGTGTTGGATTCAACACAATCGGCTTGTTTCTTAGATAGAAAATGTTGCATTTTACTAATTGACTTGATACTGATAAGCCAAATAAACCTGATTCTTATTTATTAAAGTACCTGAGTTTCTTCATATAAAGTGTCAGCAAAAGGGTTTTGAAAGTTAGAAATATCTTAGAGTTTGCATGTATTTATACAAACCAGTTTTTTAAGGTCTGTGAGATATGTTTTTTTTTTTTTTGGTAAACAGTTTCACTTAGAATTTATTGTCTTTTCTTTTTTCATGTTTTGCATTTTGGAAAGTTGCCACATTTTCAGTCTTGTGTGCTGCTCTCCTCACACACCTGGTCCTTGTTCGTTATCATCACACCTGGTCTGTGTTTGTCATTTACTCCCTCTATAAGTAGTTCCATGTTTTCATGCACATCTTCTTTGATCCTCTATCAGTTCATCTATAGGCTCTTAGATCAGTGAAGTTTAAATCTCAGCAGTGCTTGAGCTATTTGTTTTAATTCATGAATTTGCTTTTGAACTATTTTATGCAAAATGATGACAGAAGTCTAAAGAAGTCTTGTTGATAGTTTATTTTTTGGTGGGGTAGAGTCAATGGGTGAGATTTGGGTGAAATCCTGGACAGACTATTAATTTATGACAGTATTGGAAATAAAGTTTGGCTCATTATAATAATTGTTACAGCTGCAAACATGAAACTAAACACTACATGTACAGATTATTGTTCACCTTCAGCCCAAATAGATGTTCTCTAACCAGACTCACAATCTTCTTAAAAATAAGAATCCCTGTTTTAATTTTAATTATTTAGAAAATGTAATGATTGGATAAATGTTTTGAAGTAAAACGGATTAATATTGTGCATTAAGTACCAGGTATGTGTGACGGGTTCCACATACAGAGCTTTGGAGTTTTTTCATGACAAACGATTCATGCCTGGTGATGGTGGGATGTTGTAAATCTTGATGTGAACCTGATAAATTTGAGCTCCACTTCAGAAAATCTGACAGACTGAACTAAGTTTCCCAAACTCGGCCTTACTTTTCACAACAGAAAGGCTTTTCCTGTTAAAATTGACCATCTTTTTGTACAAATGATGAGTTTGAGGTGGAGCTAATTTTTTTTTTTTTTTCTGCTTTAAATATTTGACACTTGTTTACATCTGGTCTATCAGACCAGAAGCTGAATCCAATCTTGTATAAAATATACTGAAATCCATCTTATCTTGACCAGCTTTGTAAATATTACAACATTTTTCAAATATTACACAAGAACTGACAGAAAGATACAGTTATTTGGAGAAACAACAACAGATTATTTGAGCAGAAGGTCTGGAAACGAGCTGCCTGGATGTCTCATCCTAAAGTTTTGTGTCTGAGGGAAAGGCGTTCTCTGGCAGATGGACTGATCTCATAAAACCAGTGACGCAAGTGAGCTTGATTACATATTCAGCTGGGGCATTACAAATTAAAATCAGAATCATGCACACTTTATTGATCCCTGAAGGGAGACGGGGGTTATGTTACAGATGTTGTCCAAAAAGATGGAAAGATGTGCATCAAGGAGTTCAAACATGTGCATAGGTAGATAGAAAACCTGCACATTAAAAGTAAATGTGTTGCAAATGTTAAAGTCCACCAACTCTATATGTGTATCATCTCATATCGTGTTAATCACTGCCCTTTATTCATATTCACAACTCCAACAACACTCCCAGCTGGTAATCGATACATTTTTGAGGATTTTTAGTTAAAAAGCAGCCAGGAGAGTTCACAATTAGATCTGAACAGAGCGGATCCCCTGTTTGACCATATGGCTTTAGGTGCGGTTCACCTGGTGGGTCATACGCCATCATCACTTTTTAGATTTGGCTTGTTGGCAAACCTGTATCTAAAAATAGCTTAATTTCATTCTGCAGCAAGAAAATGTATTTTCCAACTGTCTGTAGTGGCACTGGGATGGAAGATGTTTGGTTTTGGTGTCACATTAGCTCCGTTAGCTTCCAAAAAGCATCAGGGAAAAAGGACGGTGTTTATGAATGAACTATTTGTAAAGGCATGTGCAAGTAAAGCAATGCAAAATCGATTTGACATTAAACTTGACTAAAACGTCTTGATAGGTGTTGCTAGATCTAGTTTGGTGGGATTCTTTCTGCCTTTAGAGTTGTAATACAGCTGATGTTTCAATGTACTCAGTGTTACATGCGAAGAAACTTTAACTAAAAGCTTTACTCTAGTGATAAACTCAAATTAACTTAAAAGAAACAGCCTAACTTTCAGCAATCAAGAGACAATGAAACTTCATTTATTATTATTATTTTATTATTATTATATGATGTGCTTCTGTGCAGGATTTTCACAATCCTAGCTTTAAATGCCGTCATGGGAAATGTGTTCTGCACGTTTTTTTTTTTTTAGAACATAGTTTTTTTTAATGCTGTAGAATAATGATCACATCTGACCAACAAGGTCTCCGTGTTGCAGTTTGGAAAAAGCAGAAAGATGCCATTAAAAATAATGAGCCTGCACTTCTCTATGCTTTTGCAGACAGTCAACAAATTGTTCTACTTTGGCACAAAGTCTTCAGTGTAACCAGACAGAGGTTTAACAGTTTTTTATGGTTTTTTTTTTTTTTCTTGTTCTTTTCCTTTTGCATTTACAGTGTGAGAAAAATTCTCAGGTTTAAGCAAATAAGTCACTGAATAGCTCATGTGCAGGCAGTTTTCACACTTTTTGGGACAACACCAGGAGAATTGTGGTAAAGCTGGGTTGTGCTTTGGGTCACTAACGGGGCAGGAAATTACCTGTTTTTTTGTTTTTTTCACTGAACTGGATACAGAGACTTAACACATCTAAAAATAAACCCTGATCAGTTCTTGGATTTTTAAACCACCAGATGTTTCATGACGTGTTTTTTATTTTATTTTATTTTTTTTATTTAGTTTGTTTAAAAAAAAAAAAAAAGATTTTGTTCTCAATCCGTTCTTTTATTTTAAAGCAGCTGAATGTGCTAAAAGTTTTTTTTCTGGTTGAAAAAATATTAAGCTGCAGCTCAGCACTAAATCTGCAAGTGCAAAGTTGATTATCCTAAAACTTTTTTTCTAGAACACGACACAAACTAACTATTCTTTGTGCACAGCAACCGATGATCCTTCCCAAATCACTGCAGCACTAATGCAACCACAAATCAATCTCGGTCTACACACACACACACACACACACACATTCCCCTTTTCCATCCTTTCCACTTGTCAATACCCTTGCTGCAGCTATCGGGTCAGTGTATTTTCCACTTGCAGCCTTCTCACATGTGGGACAATAACTGCAGTACTTTTAAATGGGTGACAGAGTAGCCGCTGGGCAGTGGAGAGCTCCAATGGTTTCACTGCTGAATGACACACTTTCCAAATGATCAACAAAGATGACATGTTACATGATTACAATTAGAATTTTTTTTGTTAGCCAAAAACCTGACTCACCTGCTTGTAAAATGTGAATTTCATGTGGTTAAATCCTTCAGAAATCACAGTACCATCTGGTTTTAATAAGAACTGTTCCTTCTAATCAAGGTGCCAGATGCCAGTCCAAGATCCTGCAACTTTTAACTCGGTGTGTCATCTGAGTAAATGACTTCAACAAATGTAGTGAAAGAGAGTTTACAGGCTCTTAAAACACACGACGTTTAAAAGCCTTTTAACGGTGGATTTCTTTATTGTCACGTGGTTGCAGATAAATAAACGACTGTAATGTAGAATTAAAACTTTGACACTGTAACTGCAGGATTTGACCCGACACAGCCATCCTGCATATACAGACCGTCACGTCTCACCGGCGTCTCCTTCACCAACACACGTCTAGAAAACATCAACAGACACACACACGCTTTATCTTCCTGAGACATATCAGCGTCTGCATTAGAACACCGGGGCACCTCATTAAAATGGCAATAACTAGTTACATAACTCATACTGTGTGACAAGATTTATTGGGATATTTTAGATCCCTCAAGGAATTGTTCATGTTTTAATGATCAATCCACATTTCTCATATCCTCGTGTTCAGATACTTGATAGATTTGTTTCATATTGATATTAATTAAGTATTTCACGTCATTTAAAATCTGTTTAAAGATGCATAATAGAGTTCATAACTCATTGAAGTAGAGCGCATGTGTTCTCAGGGCCTCGTTTGCTCAGTCAGCAGCACAACCTCCTCCTAAGGTGATTACTCAGAGGAAAAAAAACACCACAGTGCACTGATGGTAAACTTATTCCTAACTCCTGTCAACCTTTCCCATCTCAGGATCTTCCTCTGCCTTTTTGACTTCTGAGATGTGTAAGAATTTTGTCATCACTGCTGCTGAAATTGGGTCAACATTTATCCACAGCCGGCTGGACCAGGACTCGGCTCCAGGCAAAGATGGAGTCACTCTCTATCTGTCTGTGAGCATGAATTAGAAGTGACGAACGTGCAGCCTTTCTCTTCCAGCATGTGATAGAAAATTCTTTACCCAGGCAGTAACTTAGAAGTTAAGTTTCTAAAGATCTATTATCACTATTTTGGCTATTAAGTCCCGAAACTCAGGTGAAGAAACTCGTTATTACTAATGTGTCTCTGTGGCAGACGATTTAGCTTGAAGGCATGTTATTAATCACACGGAGATTTAATTGATGACAGGCTGCGTGTCAGAACCAAACTGAGACTCAAACAGCCGCTTCTCTCTCTCTTTATACATCCCACAGTGGATGGGTGTTTTCCAAACCTCTGTGGTTTTTACAATATAAGTTATTAATGACTGAGTTTTATATAGTGTTGTCTTTAAACCTTCCCCTCAAAATTCCATAAATCTGTCACTTGAAGTTAAGCTGACTCACTTGCTAAATCAGATCAAGATCTGCCCCCACTGCAGCACTGTGTCATGCTTTGTTGCAATTATCATTGGATCCGAAAATAGCTGGATTGAGTCACAAATGAGTTGATATATGATTTAAATAATATGCTGCAGGTGTCGTTTTTCTCTCGGCTTAAAATAGAGTATTTTGGTGGAATCTTCTGCTAATTAAAAGCAGCAGGACTTATTTATCAGCCATTTTTTGTCTGTTGTCTTCATCTAGTGGTTATTTGTAGTTATTACATTAAAAAGGAAAAGTAGTTTCTTGTATACTTGCATGACGTTTTCTTTCTTTAATCATAATTTGGTCAATTTAAGTGCTTACAAATGCTGTGTTCTCAATATTTAGGATTTAGCAAAGGTTTAGTTTACCTGCAAAAGGATCTTATAAAACAAGCAAGTTGCAGAAAAAAAGCACTTGATGCTCTGAAAAACTTTCAGATTTCAAATAAAACGGGGAAAAACAGACGGAACTGGGTTCTTATGTTTATTGACGGCACAAAGGACAAACTTAACACTCTTTCACAATAACTGTTTACGTTTGGCACCTTTTCAGAATAAATTCAGTCAACTTTACATTATTATTATTATTTTTTTTTAGATGGAATCATTCTCCTTTTTCTGAGTACAAAAGCAAGCTAAAACAACGTATCACAATCACTGGCAACAAAAGTAGAAAATCTATACTTTAAAGGTCACATTTCATGATCTCTCTGAGGCAGATGGTAGCGTAGCAGGACGAGTCCAGATCAAAGTTTAAGGTGAGTAAATGTGAGTCTGAACTCTGTTTTATGTCACCAGTTGCCTCTCCTCCTCCTCCTTCTCCTCTGGTTGCTTTCTGCAGCTGGTAGCTGAGGTTACGTGGGGCCGCCAGCAGAGGGCGGTAGCAGCCAGGCAGGTTCAGTTTGAGGCCACTAACTCTGAAGCGACACTCAGACAGTCCGTCTCTAGCCAGTCTTTCTTTGTACCAAGCCCCCATGGCGTTCTCTGGATAGTTCACAGAGTTTCCTGGCATCGGTAATAACACCTGACAGAAAAATCAAATGTATATTTATAGGCTCAATTGCTGCATTTAAAAGAACTTAAAGTTGATGAGGTAGCCATACTTGTCCTAGTGTGTACACTCCTGCTTGCTCCTCCTCGTGTGTCACAACATGGATCTGCAAACACAGACGAAAAACAACAATAAAAATTCATGTCCAATAACAACGAAACATAAAAACTGTTTAAAGGTAGAATATGTGGAATTTTAAAAATAGAGAGCTAAACATGTTTGTCATAACTTCAAATGTGATTTTTATTTTAAAACGTTATTGATCTTAATTTTTTGACGGTCCGGCAAACTTGTAGTATTTTATTCCACTATTTGAGTGAGTATAAGCCAGTTTTTTGACGAGTTACTGATCTGTTGCTCAAGGCTCATTCAAGGACGTTGAGTGTTGCCCAATGTCAAGGAACCTCGCCTTGATGCCTTGGTCAAGCCCCGGTTGCCTAGGAGATACGTCACCAGGAACCGCCAAGGCACGTTCCAATGTTCATGTGCTACCGAGGCATCTGTCCTCAGTTTGTCTGCTGTTTAGCTGACTTACCAAGAATATATGGGAGGTGCCTTGACGCCTTCCCTTGGTCACAAATTTCCCAAAATACATTGCAGTATTTTCAAAAACATGACAGTACAGGAGCTGACAGCAGCTACTTCTAAGGCAAATTTTCAGTTTAAATGTAAATTAACTAATTGTAACTGTTGGGCTCATATCTAAAATGTTTGGATTTTTTAAGATCCAAAACAGTTACATGGTTGGTTAGTTGCTTTGTAGTTGCAGCTTTGGTGGTGAGAAGGTACTAACTCACTTGCACATTTTTATTTTTATTAACATTTCCAGTTCTAGAGCATGTAAGCAGACAGCTGCGGTCCCGTGAGTTAAGTCTGTTTCATTAAATCGTTTTCTTTGACCAAGGAAGTGTCCCGCCTTGGTAGGTGAGGCACCTTGACATTAAGAAACACCAATTGAGTCTCTTGAACGCTGCCGCTTTGCGTGACAGAGGAAGGAATAATACTCATTTCTGCCACCCTGTGGTGGTTAGTGGAAGTGCCAGGGTTATGATTTGGCTCATTGCTGTCACCTGATGTTGTGAAAAGCCTTTATTTTCTACAGCTGTAAGACATGGTGGTTTTATTGTTTTTTTATTTGACTTTAAAGGGACTCTAAGCAAGTTTAACCACAAATAAATGTATAGAACTGTACAATTTCTCCTCATACATGCGTCAACAATGTCCTGGTCACTAGAAAGAGCCCAGGCATTTTCACCACAGTTGTCTCTATATGCATGTAAAATCATTTTGTTAGTTATTAATAGAGCTTGTTCAGGTCGAACACACACCGTACTTTCCAGAGGCACTTGAATGCATCATGAAGTCATGCGCGTTCATGCTCAGGCTATCACTATCGTTTGCTATCGCTAGCTAAAAGCTGCAGAGAGAGGTGCGTTTGAAGCATGGATTCTACCAAGAACAAGAGACACACTCCAGACCAGACCCCAACCAAGAGTTTTTTCCAGCGTGACAAAAAGGGTGAAACTTGAGTCGGATCGACGGAGGTAAAGATCAGTTCGGCATTTGAGAAGTGGAGAATCCTGAGAGAATCTCAGTATGAGAAAAGACCCGCAGTTGGCGTAGCTTTTGCTTGAAAGGTAAAAAATTATTACTAAATACGTGGAGAAAAGAGTTGTGTGGAGGACTGTACGGAGTGAGTCATCTTCTCAGGAAGAAGATCTTTGGTTGGAACGCTGGAACACCAGCTTGTTAAGATGCGTGGGGGGAGAAGAAGCTTCGGAGCGCCTGCTGGATTCACTGACTCTCCCAAGTTCTGTGAAACCCGGAGTCATCCAAACCTGTCTCTCATTGCCCTGAGTTTGATCATTGTTGAAAATAAAGTCAGTTTTAACTACTCTGAAATCTGAGTCCAGCCTGAGTTCTGCATGTGAGTCAAACGCTTATCTGAGTCCATGAAAAGTTGATGCTTTCAGGAGTTTCCACATATTTCCTGTAGTAGAAACATTTTTAAGCTGCCTGGAGCGCTCACAGCTGATTTGGTTTAAATATCATAACATCACATTTATTATCTCAGTCGAAGTCATGCCTGCAAACCTGTAAATTGTGGAATACAGGACTGACTCAGCCTCATGCACGAGCTTACCATTAAGGCTGCAGTTACACGTTGGGCCTCACACGGCAATCGCGAGCCCCAAAATTGGAAAACTGCTTAGAGCAGCTTTAAGAAAACACAATCTTATCTGTTACAAGCAAATATAATTTTTATTCCCCTAAAAAAAGGAAGAACTTTGGATTGGTTTTCACTGTCATCTTCTGTCACTAGCTTTAAATGTCCTGAATAGTTTGTTTCCTAACTGATCTTTTGCGATTTCAAGCCAATATTATGATAAAAAAAAACTGCCAGGAAACGTCTCCAACCTGAGGAGAGTTTGTTTCGTCTGCGTCCTCCGTTTTATTTTGTCCTGTTTGCGTCCACACCAGGTCTCCTTGTCTGACACTGTGACCCATCGTAGACAGCCGGTGCGCAGCTGCATCGTTCCACACTCTGTGAAAATTCAAACGCATCGTTATACATCTCATAGCTGAATCAAAAATATTTAGATGGATGAAAAATGTAAATATTGTAGCAGCTGACCTGCTGCAGTAGGCGTGAGGATAAAAAACTCTCATGCTGTGGGGCAGGCTGAGCCACGCTTGGACGCAACCATCTGGGCCGCCACCGTAACGGTTCAGTGCCCGAAGCATCAGCCTCTCCCTGGGCTTGGACAACGGCATCAATGCTAAAGACTCTTTAGCATTATCTGATTTTAAAGGAGGCCCAAACATGAAAGAGATGCAGAGAAATTCAGCTTGTTCCAAGAACAGAAATGAGACGCGAAACCAAAACAATCACCTGTTTGGAGAAAGTGTCTCTTGGCGAGGCTTTGAGGATCATCGCCTTCCTCTGGCGTGAAGAACAGATGCACAGCACTAACCTGACGCACAAAGCAAAACACATCAGCCCTCTACAGACTCACACAAGTCCGACTCGTCTCATCCCTAAAGTCTCTCACCACGTCCTCTTTCAGCAGAGCAAGTCCTACTCGATCAGACGGAATGCTCTGTCCACCCCCGAACCTCTGCGGTCCATAATAGTTGACAAAGCCCCGCCTCTACAGAGAGAAACAACATGATGAAAAACCCAAACAAATGGAAGTACGTGTGTAAATTCTAATAGCCTGAACAGGGTCTGGATAAAAGCACCTTAACGTTCCCCACCGCCTCCTTCACAAGGGCTGCCAGGTGAGTGTACGTGTCTGTACACAAGGAGCGTTTGTCAACAGACCCATGTGGTCTGACGTTCCGCACCACCAAGTCGAAGTGATTCCCCTGCAGTCGTCCCAGCTTCAGAGGTTCGCTGACGGAACGGATCTGAGACAGACGCATCCCCCTCTTCTCAAATTCTGCTGCTTTCTCTTTCAACCTAAAGACATATACATCACATCATATGTGGCTGCCATAGAAACCGTCTCAAAGATATTCTATCAGATTTGAAGCTCAAAGGAGACAGTGTTACCTTTGAGGTGACACCTTCTTCACCACCATGGACTGGTAGGTGATGGCTCGCTTATCTTTGATCCCAGCGTAGGTGAAATCTGAGGGCAGGACTCCGAGTGCAGCCGCCATGTAGCTGATGGCCTCCAGAGTCTCCAGGTTCTCCTTACACAGAGTGAACGCTGAGACGCACACACATGCACCAAAACTGTGTATTAATGGCAAAGTCCAACTGACTTGTGAATTCACAAACCAGAAATCTGAATAAAAAACTAACATCAGCAGCAAAAAAAATCACAAACTACAGACTTTTAAGAGTCTGGATGATTCTGAATCTAAAACAAATCAAGCTCAGAAGATACTGTGCTGTAAATCAAAGTGGTTTCTTGATTTTCTGTTGGTTGTATAAATGATAAGTGGCTGCAGTCTCACACCTTACCAGTGTAAACTTCTTCTTCCTTGCGTTCCTCTGCGGTTCTCTTCTTTGGCTTCCCATGCTCTCTCAGTCGAACTGAGATTGCTGTCCTCCCCTGGCTGCAGAAGCTTTTAGTCTCCACCAGTTTCCCAAACCGCTTGTTCAGAAAGTGATGGACTGCTGTCCTGTGCTCCTTGTTGTCATCAGGTCCAAAAGTGTAAGACGAACCTCGAACTTTAGCGTCTACAAACCTAAAGAAGTCCTCTGCTTCCTCCTCTTTCACCAGCCGGGCGAGCTCTCTGTAGTCGGGGTCTTCCCTCACCCTGATCTCAGGCTGAATGGTGACGGTCATGAGGAAGGGGAAGCGGTGCCTGACAGCCCGATGAACGTTGGCTCTCTGGTGTTTATCAGAGAAGGATCCCAGAGAAAGCTCCAGCCCAACTTGATTTTTTTCTCTGAGAGTCAACACAAACTGTTCGAGATCTTCGCTGACTGACTGTCCTAAAATGATACCCAAATCAAAACTTCCTAAACTAGGCAGGGGGGTATCTACCCCCCATTCTGATGAAGCACCGGCGTCCAGTGAGACCGAACACTGAATGTTCTCCTTTAACTCTACACTGGTTCTGTTTCCCTCTGAGGAGGCACAGCCTGGTGTCTGTGTGGCTTGAGATGTTTTTACATTCTGTCCATTAATGTCAATCTCAGTCACAACAAAGTCTTCAATACAGATTTTGATACTCCCATGAAAACCTTCATGGTTGGATATAAAGTATGCAGGGACGCTGGTTACAGCCTCATCGCCCTGCTTCATGGTCACCTATTGAAATACAGATATTTAGAGCTATTTTCGGCTGAGAAAAAACAAATACAGTGTGTAGAAAATATTCAACAGCTAAATATGTCTTTGCTTTCAAATTACAGATTAGAGCAGTAACTGTTTTGGATAAGCCCAAAAAACTATAGGCTAGTTTTAATGTTTCTTTTTTGTATTAACATTGGCGTATTGTCAGCACAAACATACCTGTTAGCAGCGACAGAGGCTTGTGTCTGAGTCAATTCCTAAAAACACAATGTTCATAGCTTTCTTTAAACTCGAACAGATACGTATTGTGACTTTAGCAGAATAATTTAACTGTCTGTTTACGCGGCGAACCAGCGTGCAGCCTGTAAACGACAAGCTTGTAAACACATCCACGCTGAAACAATACGAGTTTTCTTCCGCGTCATGTGACATCACGTGACATTTCTTAAAGCGATACGGTCTGTTTTTAGCGTTTCTGAGACGCTCAGGTTTCAATAAAATATTTATAATATAAAAATGCTTTTAAGCATTATAACTCCGTATATGGAAGCCTTTTCCCACCACTCTAAAGGGAAAAAAAAGAAAAACACTCATAATTATGAGAATCCCAGACACAATTATGAGATACTATTACTATATACTATGTTTACTATTACTATTGCTATTTTATTTAATACGTACAGTATGTGTAAAAAGATACAGTCAAAGCCACAACAAAGGAACATCGGGTTCTGTACTGTTCCCCTGAAATTCTGTTCTCTTCTGTCGAGCGTGCATAGCAGCAAGTGAGGCAGACTCCTCAGTCTGCACAATGTTTCTGCTTGACTGCCTGATGAAACATAATTCATATCATGCCAAACTTAGTTGTAGTTTTTTTTTTTTTTCTTTTTTTTTTTTGAATCTCCCATTTCCTAAAAAAAGTATACAAATAAAATGTATCATTTCCTGAAGCAACTTACAGTTTAGATCCAAAAGCAGGAAACTACAACCATCTGATAGAAACTCTAGACTCAAATCAGACCTGACCCTTTTTTTTTCGTGACAAAAAAATTGATGTGTTTTTTAGAAATATAAAATATCACTTCCGAAAATGAAACTCAGCATGACTTGAATATGAGATATTCAGCAGTTTGCATGGGTGTGTGTATTTTATTTATATATACACACACGCATATACTGTATACATATAATTTTATCAAGTAGTAGCATATATAGTAAAAAGAATCGGTCCAAGTACCCAACCCTGAGGAACTTAGTGCATGAAGAAGATTCATTATTTACATTAATAAATTGTGAACAACAGTGATAATAATAAAAATGTTTCTGGGTTCTAAGAATGGATGTAAAAACAGAATAAAATCCATACAAGAAACAAGAATCAACTTTTTTTTATTCATTCTATTTACAAAAACTTACATCAGATTCAACCCATTAAAAAATACCGTGGATGACAGAAACAGAAATGTCATATTTTGAAAGAACATAGTGTATGTCAGGCATTTATGGTTTTTAAGTGCACAGAAAGACAGAATCTGTTGTTTCAGATGAAATGATTTAACCCAGGAATGATTTCCACTCTGTAAGCTGATGCAGTGATTCACCACAGAAGCAAGGCTTTTTTCAGTAACAGTGACATCAGCTGGAGATCTGAAGTCACTGCCTTTTAAAACAATGACTCGTTTTTCCAACAGGAGCCTCTGCCAGCCTCACTGCAATGTCAACCATTTCCTAAATTCTGCAACAAACCCCCCCCCCCCCAAGTCTATCTAAAAGAAACATTAACGTGCAATTCACTAATCCAAAGTATCAAATAATGACATTACAGATATATATACAATGTGCATAACAAGGATTAAAGACATTCTTGTGTCATATTGAGATTTTTGACTCATTCCTTTGTCTAACCTGATTATATATGATAGAAAATACTTTGCCTAATAAATGATTATATTTCAATGAAAGCAGTACTTTGTAAACACTGTGTTACATAAGGGGTATTACTATAACTTTTATAAAGATTACTGCTGGCTGAAAATTTAGTGTTTTCAAGATAAAAACTATTAATGTTCCAATGCTAAAATAATTTACATCTTAAAGTGAACTTTGTAATCAAGCGTCTGTCCCATGTTTGCATTTTTGTTGTGTTTATATACTATGAATCAATATTTAGTTATGTACATATAAAGATGATTTTACTGTGACTTTGTGATTGACAGTTGTTCAGATTAGTTTTGACCAATTGTGTTTGAGTTGACTTTGGTTTCAGGTGTGTAAACAAATTAAAAAAAAAAAGAAATGCAACTAAGATTATAAGTACAAATGTTAAAAAAATAAAGATAAAATGTGCAAAAAAAAAGAGAGAAACTCAGCATGACAACTGCTATAAATCTAAAGAAGTGAAATATTTGGCTGTTAGTGACAATAAAATAAAACTGTACTTATTGCTGTGTCCTGACTAATTTTAGGAGGGGGAACTACTCAAGAAAAGGTACTTTTAAAAGGGAACAATGAAAATGTTTATAATGTACATATTATAACAACTTCCAACAGTGTTAGTCATCCTACACTGATACTAATTGATGAGGTATTTCTGGAGGAGTATGTTTTTCTACACTATAGCAAAATCCTGATATTTTTTAGCGACTTGTATTCAAATAATTTTTTCCATTGTCAGATTGTTTTTGCACTTACTGTTCACTTAATGTGTTTCTCCTGCTTTTTAATCGTAATAGTCACTCACGACAAATAGCAGAAAAATGTTGTGGAAATAAAAATGTCGGTGTCAAGTCGGGGATACACAATAATCTGGAACTGCTCCCATACAAACTGTCTGACAAGGGGAGGGATATCAGGTATAATATTTTAATGATTGGAGGACGCACCAGCAAGTGTCTGCCTTTAATGATTTGTCTTTAGCCAATCACAGTAAATCCAGTCGGGAGAAAAGAACACACATCTTTACCATCATAAAAATGCACAAAGTTCTTTCCTTTGCTCATTTTTTTAACCAAGAAATCATCTCTAGTTCTCCTAAAACAGATTTAATCGCTGCTTCTACATGTACGTCCACCAACGCGGCCATGTTTGTTTTTCTTTGCCTGGGTACTTGCTACCAATAATACCTGAACACCCGCCCCAAAGCACAATGCTAACACATGATTGGTCCAAACCACCAGTCGAGTGGGAGTCGAGTCGGACGGTTTAGTTGGAGCAGTACAAGATGGATCTTCGTGGGTTTGGAAAACCTCAAATTCTCTCTCGAGAATCCATCTCGCAGTGCAAGACACAAAATCAATTTATCTGCTGCTGGCAATGAATTGTAGAGATTTCTGTCTCGTCACTGGAATTGATCACTTTTGTTCACAGTTAAGGATTTAAAAGATCAATCTTTCTATTCTAGTTGCAAAGTCAAGGTGGGCATCTGGAACTTCGTGGTGTGGAATTCCTGCAACTAGAGTTTTGTTTTCTGTCCCTAACAGAATATTCCAAGTAGTTTTGGTTCCTTTTTTTAAATTTTCAGTTTATTCACTTCTATTTTTTCACCTGTGCTGTTTGTAATTTGTTTCCACACACCTGAGATCCATCTCCTAATCGCCCATCTACACTTAACAATCACTCTCTCTCAGTTATAGACTTTGACTTCTCATGCAGATTCTCCTAATTATGACACCGAGTTGGAAAATGTGTGAAATGTGAGACGAGCTTTGAAGGGGTTGAAGATGCATGACACAGATATGACAAAAATAACAATCAGACAGAATTAAGACACTTTGTGACCAAATTGAGACAAGAATATTAGCATCAAATCGAAATGATTGTTGGAATTTATTCACAGATTCGACTGTCGTTCAGTGTGATTCCAAATGGCAAATCCTTTTTTCGATTATTCTAAAAAAAAAAAAATTGTCAGCAGCCACAGCCAAGTAAGATGCAACCCTTAAAATCACAATAAACATTGGAGAATCATATTAAGCAGATTTTGCAATTTGAGCAACTGCTAGTGTTAAAATAAAACAAACTTTTTTGTGCTTGTGTTCCCCTCCATCAGTGTTTGACATTTCTGCCACAATATGATGCCTGTTAAAGAGGAAAACTTTAGAAATGCAAAAAATAAAATCATTAAACAAGCAAAAAACGTAAGGGTTTTAATAAGAGCCAATACCAATATTAATATCGGGTATCGGAGCCGATACCATTCATATCGGTTAGTTAACCGATACTATGGACCGATACTTTTACCAATATCGATAATTTCGCTTGTGTGGTCATTTTTATTTATTTATTTTAATCAGGTTCACCATCATTTATTGTAAAAAGCAGAGAAGAAAGTAAAACCCGTCTTCCAATTTTTTTGTGTGATAAAAGTAACCGCATTGGTACTCGGTATTGGCAAGTACTCAGATCCAAGTATCAGTTTGAAAAAATGTGGTATTGTTGCATCCCTGGGTTTTAAATTGAGCAACAAATTTCAGAAAATAATTTTGACACTAATTCAATATGACCAAAGCAAGTAAAAGTGTGATTAATAGTCAAATTTCATCTCATTTAACAACAATAAGGCTTAAATAGTAATATGATATTAATCTGTGCATGTAGATTATTTTTAAATATCAATTACATGCAAGAACATGTAGAAAATCATAAAGTATATTGCTACAGCGCAAAATAGCAAGGTTATGGTATACAGCATAATGTGCAAAATCCAAACCATGTATGCTTGATAGCAAATTCAAGTGTGTATTAAAATGTACTTGTATGTAGTACTAGAAAGCACCAGGAACATATCTGTTTGACTGGAGGAGAGCGATAAACTCCTGCTTCTTCTTGAGCTGCCCCATCAGCTTGATGCTCATGATGAGTAAAATAATCTGAGGAGGAAAGAAGCAGTCAAGTGTTGCATTTAATCACAGCAATACCTTGTAATTAAAGACGTACCCAAAATATTCCGCTTCCAAATTGTATAGCCATCACCAATGAGAATGCCAGCTTCAGCTCGGATACATAAATCGGGAGACAAGGCTGTAGAAGAAGACACACACAGGCGTGGAAGATTGACGAAAGAGGTGTAAACAGGATATCGATTCAGGTGTAGATAATTAGTTCTCCTCTGTGTCAGATTACACTGCCTGGCTGCTACCTGTGCAGGAACCGTTAAAGCCAACTGAGATTGTTACGACACACAGAAAAGAAATACAGAATGCCAGATTTGTTTACATAATATATAGGGATGCACGATTATGGATTTTTACATAAGATAACCGATAACTTCCTGCTTTTCGTAATCGATACCGATAACAAAATAGTGGCTCCACATAATGAACTAGTTGACAAAATCCCGGGTCATCAGCGATAGAAAAAAAGCTGGTCATCAAACGCTATAAATTCAATAATTTTCTCATTGATCGCTTCAGCTCGTCTTAAACTTTTTGACTCTCACAAGCGCCATGTTTGTTATCCTTTTTTTTTATCGGCTCCACACTGTTATCGGAATTCTCTGAATGATGACTTATTTTCTCAATTTCGGACCGATAATTATTAGAGTTGATAGTTATCATGCATCCCTAGTAATATATATATTTAGTTGTATTTTTTTCCAGGATTCAACATGTTTTATTTTAGGATATTGGCCACTAGCTCATGTTATGTCCCTTGAGTTTTGGATTTGGAGTTCTGTGGTTTTGTTTTCCATCTTTCTCTTGGTTTTCCTGTGATGTTTTGTTCCATAACAGTTTGTTTTTCTCTGTTTAGCATCTTTGGGTTTCCTTGTCCCTGTATACTTTTGTCTGGAAACTGCCTCCTATTTATTTAAGTCATTCTTTCACTGTATATTTAGATGCCTATGTGTCTTAATTCCAGCCTGTTCTCTGCAATTCCTTTGTCAGGATTTCCACCGCTCCTCAATCTGTTTATTTTTTGCCACCTGTTTTACATTCCTCTTATTAGTCCCTTGTCTGTAATCATCCAAAAAAGGATTATAGAATTACTAAAGGAAGAAAATGACGCCATAAAATCCCAACAGGACAATTGCAAAACATTTTCCTATCTAATTGATCTAAATTTCTCCTACAAAATATAAGTAACACAGCAAGAACTTGGTGTTAACAATGAATACTGTCACCTGATTCGTACAGCTTACGTACAGGAGCAGTGTGGCTGTTTTATTAACAGTATTAACATTTGGTTTTACCTCTCGATAAACATATTGATTCTTCGGAGCCCCGAGTGTGGCACTGCCTCGTAGTCGGATCTGGAAAGAAGAAGAAAATCCAATTCCATAATCATCAAAACCAACTGGATATTCTGATTGTTTTAACAAATAAGCCATGATTTTAATATTTGGACAATTGTAATATAAAGTTGTTGTCTTTCAGTCTTTAAGACTTTAAAAAAAACAAGTATTTAATATGATGAGAAATTTTGTTCCCAATGTGTTTAAATACAGGCAGAGCTACTCACGCATTTCCCTGGATAGTGACAGTTACATGAGGTGGGGATAGAGGAGCCCCAGTCTTTATAGCCTTCGATTAGACCACAGCATTCGAACTGGAAGGGACGAACATGAGGACAAATAATTTTAACGTCTATAACTGTGCTGCACGATGGAGAAAAAAGCATAATGTCTGTCGATGCTTTCAAGAAAAGAATCAAAATTCTTCAAAGTCCAACTGAAATAATACCAAACCATTAAACACACTTTCAAGATTTTGTTTAGCAAGTAAACACTTTTATAACACGTATAAACAGACTTTACATTTACAAGCAAAATGTGAAATGCCCTGAAATCTCCTTTCTGGAGCACGTTCAGTAAGTGTCACCACTAGGGGGCAGTATCAAAGAATTTGATGGTTTGAGCAGCTCTTGCTTGTTGTGGTGCTGTTGTAAATTCTTTAGCTTTTTCCGTTTTAAGAAGGGGGGAAATAACAACATTTTGTTGTATTTTGGAGTCTTTTTAACATAAAAATACCAGTTAGATATTTATTTGTAGATTAAGAGTGACAAAGTAGTATATGCGCTCCTCAAAATGTATTCCAAAATGAATTTGACATGGATGAAGAAAAGGACAAACTTATCTACTCCTTTTTTTTTTATTTTTTCCTGCTGATGACACAAAAAGCAGAGTTGGTTTGCTCAGCCAACAGAAGCTGAGTCACAGTCCAAGATGACTGTTTTTGGGTGCGTTTTAAATTTTTTTTTCAGCTCACATATGAGGACATAGGAAACAAAATAGAGCAAAAAATTTGTCTTTTTCTGGCATTAACCAAAACCCGAAGAAGATGTGAAGTTCTACATTCACTAGGAAAACAGTGGAATAAATATAAAAAAATATCTGTTCTTACTTCCTCTTGAATATTATGGAGTAATGTCCTGTTGGCTTTGCTGGGTCCACTGAGCGGCATCATGGCCAGGAGCTTGGACTCTTCACGTACAACACGTTTCTAGAATGAGACGAATCCCACTGGATCATGCTGCATCATGGATCATGTAATGATTCATTTAAACATGTAAAATCAAGACCTTTCAGTGCCTTACCTCATAAACATCTTGGTAACTTAGAGCTGTTCTGATAATAATTGTTTGACTGGCTACTGCCATCCCGGCTGCATACTGCACACACATACACAAAAAATGACAGCGTTGAAGCTAGTTTCAATAAATAGGCGTATAAACACAGAGGAAGTACTAGTACATAATGATTTTTTTGTTTTTGTTTACCAGAATCAAGCACCATCTCTTCCCTTTGCAGGCTCCGAACACGCCGAGCACCGACAGCAGCAGGCAGCCAACCTCGACAACGTACATCATTGCCACAGAAATACTGGGCACCATCTGAAAAACAAATATGCATCATATCAAACAGTTTGTCAGTTTGTTTGATGTATGTTAACATGGCTACAAAAAAGCTCAAATATAACTGCAGAACCAAATTTCCAAGTTGACTTATTGTTTTGTTTTTGGTTTTTGGTTCAAGGACACCAAAGACGACACATTCTTTCAGAGAAATACAATATAAAAATGCACCACTGTGGTGCGTTCAGGGGTATTTATGGAGGTAGTCATTAATAATTCCTCAGCTGCCTCTGATAAATATCACCTACTTTTGAAACTACATTCATCTAAAACAACTAAATCTTACTTTGCCTGTTTGGATGAGATCTCTGTGCCAAATTGCTGTCATTCTCAGCATAAAGAAGCACAGCGCCTTGGGAAGAGAAACAAAAACATATCAAGTCATTAAACAGCACTTAGGCCCAATAAATACATTTTTTTAGATTTTAACTCCTGAAATTATAATATTTCACAGCTTGGAAATATAATACTTTGAATGTTTTGTACATGTGAACCTTAAGCAGTGATTTATTTTGAAATAAAAGGTAAGGCAGGGTCATGCATTATGAGCAGCGCAGTAATAACAGTCAAGACACAAAAAAGATTGAGTCTGAATAAAACATGTTAGAAACTGTATCCACTATAAATGATAAAATTGAAATATTTAGGGGAACCGAAAAAAAAGCTCTTTTAAGTCTGATTTATTTTTAGAGATATAATATTTGCATAAAAACAAAAATCTATACCAGACAGGCCTCTTCATTAAAATCTGCTGGAATCTACTTACCATATGCACAGCGTTCGCAAAAATAAACGGCCTTTTCAGGCTCGTTTTGTCCGCCACAACGACCACTGAGCTCTTCTGCATGTCAGTCCCACTGCTGCGTTTCCAAGCTGGGAGAAAAACCTTTTGTACATCAAGGAAATCTGACAGCAGTGAAGCTTCGATGGAGGGAGTAAGGGCATCTAGCTGCATCCGCACAGGACGTCACGCTGATGCGCTGGTTGTGGAGTCTGCGTTGCCTTCAGGGGCGCTCGGAAATCAAGGTTTTATGATGACCGAAATAATTATTAGCTTTGTTTTAAAATGAACGTAGATTTTTAGACACACCCTGTGACTGAAATCTACTTTAATAAAAATATAATCTTTAAAAATCTTATAAGCACCTCCCCGTCTGAAAGACAGGGCTGATCTAATGTGTTAAAATGCTTTGACCTGGCCCTTGTCTGTAAATTTGTTATTCAAAAAATTAAAGTATTTGCCCAAAAATATATCAAGTCATTTTAAATGTAAAGCACAAACTTAACAAATGTTTTTTTAAAATATCTGATTAGAATAAATTGTGATTCATATTTTACAGCCTCTCACCAGAAACAACCACCATTTTTCTCATATCTATCTTTTTATTAAATAATTTCACTTTCATTTCATCAGTTATGGCAGGATCTTTTAGTATAAAATCGAACAACCTCTTTATTTTAACATTCAGACCCAAGCATCCAGGCATCTGCTGATATGAGTCATAATCCAACGTCACTTGGTATTCTGTGTGAAACTGTTCTTTCTCCTCCTTACGTATCAAAGCAATGCTCAGATTGACAGGACAGTTTTTAAATTTACATTCCACCTAAAATCTCAGGAGTTTGAGAGATCTTGAACATATGGACATATATTAGAAGAAAACTTTTTTTGAAAATATATTTGTAGTCCACAATTCCTTTAAAAAATAATAAACAAAAGCAACAAAAAATGAGAATCCAACTTAAATTGTAGATGAATAAATTGTAATATCATCAGATTCTTGTTTGAATGTTTTTTCACAAACAGGTTTTTCAAAATATTTCACTTAAAATGTTAATTTCACTTTGTTTCTGGGGAGGCTGTAGAAAGTTGTTTGTTTTTAATGACTGCATTTCCCAGAATGCAACCATAAATATGAGGATGGGCCGTACAGGAAGAACAGGTGGGGCAGGTTGCTAATGTTACCACAGGTGGTGTGAAGGGAGTACAACACAAGTCAGTCTGAGCAGAAAACTATCGAGAGAAAATATGCAGGAATGAAGGGAAGAAGAAACCCACTGGAGGAAATGTGAGTGAGTGAGAGAGGAACAGCAGATGATTGAAGCGTCAGAAATCTCTTGTAACTCTAATTTAAAGGTTTTCTTGTGTTATTTTTCATCAACACTTATGCATGAGGACTGAAAACATGGGATGTGCTTTCAGGCTGGCTGTTGCTGTGGGCAGTAAAGTGGGTCAACACCTGAGAAGGAGCTGAAAGGAGAAGCAGATCTGAAGCAGTTTTGTCTCACTGAAAAAGAACGAGAGAGAAACTGTATGTGGATTACAAAAAAATAAGGCAAAAAAGGACAGAAAAGACTTTGTTTTGAGTGAATTTATCCAGAAACGACAGACTTTTAGCACTTTGCAATGTGTATTTGGAATATTTTAACCACTGAGCTTTATTTTTTATATTATAAGCTCAATTTTTGAAGCTTTCTATTGAATTTTGGCAACATATGGATTAATTTCACTAATATTGCTCTAATTTTTGACGTATAGCCTTCTGATCAACTGCCACACTGAACAAAAGAAGTGAATTTGTTCATTTTTATTTTCAGTTCTGGAAATTCTGGCTCATTCATTCATCCATTCATCCACAAAGATAATTCATCTTTTGGACTCAAAGGTCAAACATTCCATATGATCAACAGTTCAGCCTTAATCTGGATTGTTTCCTTTCACATTGACAAGACAACACACTCGACTGCACTCCGACCATGCAGACACCGGGACCTGAGCATGATGACACTTTTGATTTCCTGTTTAAGATCATCCTTATTGGAGACACGAACGTGGGGAAGACCTGCGTCGTCCAGAATTTCAAGTCAGGGATTTTTACAGAAAAACAGCAGAACACCATCGGGGTAGATTTCACCGTGAGAACGGTGGATATCGAAGGGAAGAAAGTGAAGGTAAGTGTGTTTTTTTTATAATTTTTTTGTGTACATAGACAAAAATTGAGAAGTAAAATATGCTAAGCATTAATGCCCTCAGGTACCACGAAGGCAGCATGTAGTAAAACAGTAATTAATCTTGTATTTCTACATTTAAAAATCAAATATATTTATTTTCTAGTATTTGACATCTTTGATTCAATTCTTTTGACTCTCGTGGAAGATTCCATTTACTTTTAATGTGTCCTCGCTGGTATTTACAGTGAAGCGCGATGGAGGCTGTTGACTCGGCCTTAAAACGAGTTAGACAAGTTTCCCACATGAAGAGCCTGTCATGCAGGTTTCTCCCACTGAGCTTTTGTGCAGACAGAAATAGAGCTTGGAATAAACTTTCTGCACTGTTGTAACACCAGAAAAACAAGATGGAGATAATAAATGGTATTAGACTTGAAGCATTCAGAGATTTAAAAATGAAACTGTCTGTGTGTGAGTAGTTTTTGACTATTTAATGTTCAAGTGGTGCTGCAGCTACAATCCTCAGAGTGTTCTCTGTTAAACCTGTTTGTATTATGAGCACAACATCTCTGCATGTAGCCATAAGCTGTGTCGTTCCTCCATCCGTCCACGAATTATCGGTAATAATTTGGACACACAAGCTCACATTCAAAGCTCTAGCATCTATTATTATATGCGCACTTCCTCATCGAATCACATTTATCTGCTGATCACTATCTCAGTTTGGTAATGATCTTTTCATATACAATCATGATAAAAAAACAGGAAGTACAATGTAAGTTACAATTTTTTTTATAGGATGTTATCAGTGTCTTTTCAAGGCTCCATGTTGAGGACCAGATAATGTTTCCTGTGATATTCTGACCCTTAAACTTGTTGACTCTACTGTCTGTGTTGTATAAGATGCAAGTGTGGGACACAGCTGGTCAGGAGAGGTTTCGTACCATCACTCAGAGCTACTACCGCAGCGCTCATGGTGCCATGATCGCTTATGACATCACAAGAAGCTCGACCTTTGACTCGGTGAGGCACTGGATCAAGGAGGTGGAGCTTTACGGAGCAGCCAACATCGCTCTGGTGCTTATAGGTGAGGGATTTGGATGTTTCATCTGAACCTTTTAAACTGCTGGAGTTTTCTCAGCAAAAAACTCATTGAAATGTCAAAATGTATAAAACAGAAAGTTTCCTAATTTATTATCACAACATACTGACTAATGAAATGCATCTTATTTGGCCTTTATTTCAGTAAATTATATTTGTATACAAAAGTATTTACACAGTCTGAACTCAGCACAGTCCAACCTGCTGTCAGCGTTTCCACACCAGTGACGCTCAATCAGCCTTTTGATTTCTCTTCCCGTGCTGTGAAGGTCTTTGTCCTTCTTCCCCTTCTTTTTTGTATGACCCTCCAAAAAGTCTGTGATAATGTCCTAAAGGACCTTGTGGTCTTGTGTGGACACATTTCCTGTC
>SSNP01000130.1:1287718-1309733 GCA_006937955.1 Pachypanchax playfairii
TAACAGGTGGAGTAACTGTTCATGTAGAAAACATGTCCCTTTCCTGTGTTTGAGGCCATCAGGTCACATACAAGAAGATAAGTGACATCTAGTCCCTCAGCATCCTGGTCAGCATGTTGTCCAGTGTAGAAGATCCACCTCAACATAAAACCTGATCTGACCTCAGACAGAACAAAGGCCATATTTATCAGACTTGTTTGGGTTGTATATCTTCAAAGTGGACCTTCCTTTGAAAGCAGTCTTCATCTCATCCAATGACAGCTCCTTGGATGGACCATAAACCTTATGGAAGCATGAGATGATGGTATCCAGTACTGGATGCACCTTGAAGAGTCTGTCTTGGTCCAGCTGTCTCCTCTCAACATGATCCTTATTGTTGGTAAAGTTCAGGAACAACAGGATGGACTGAGTTCTAGTTCTGGTATCACTTTTCTAAATCCCAGAGTGAATGTTGGTCAAAACCAGACCAGTAATCCAGTAATACTGTGACATCATACCAGTCCTGGACTCTTGATCTGGGCTTCATTGCTTGACTGACCGACTGGTGGTCATGTGTTGGTTTGTGTTGTGATCATGGTCCAAAAACCTTCAGTTAGGAAGACAGACAGGAAGTCAACAGACTGCATTGCTCTGATCTTCTCTCTGAGATAACCTATAGGCTCTTCAAAGCTCCTAATCCAACCTTCATGCACCTCTTCAGCTGGCAAAACCTGTCAGCCATAATCTTCTGCATCATGTGTTCCGCCCCTCATCCACCTACCTCATGGGGCAGATAGCTCGTCTCCTCGTCCTCCTGTGGGGCAGTTCACCTGGTGACATACAAACATTCCACACTCCGCTCTGTTCTCCCACTGCAGGTGGAACACGACTCTTCCTCACTCCCTTACCGCTGGATATAATCACTCCCTCCACTGTCAGAGGAAGTGTCACTCTATTCCACCTTTATATAGTTTTATATTGGAGCTGTCTTAAAATGTAAACAGCTGTGGAAATTAAATTAAATTGACGTAAAAGAAAAATCTGTCATTTTTCAATTTGCAACACTTGCAGTTCTGTTCACAGACTATCATGCTGAAATGTAAGTTACTACTAATCTTAACATTAATAATGATACTGATACTAAATATATAATGACTGGCTGCCTTTAGGAAACAAATGTGACCTACAGCAGGAACGACAGGTTCCTTTTCAGAAAGCTTGCGACTTGGCGAAAGACAGTGGCATGTTGGCAGCTTTGGAGACATCTGCAAAGGTAATGCACAAAAAGCAAATCTAAACCCAACAGAAGCATCTTTTAAAGTTGGTTGAAAGTGTTTATCTAAAACTTTTCATCTGTTCAGGAGAGTCAAAATGTGGAAGAAGCTTTTCTGATGATGGCCAGAGAGCTGATGTCTCGCAATGGCCTACACGTCCAGCAGGGGGAGCTGGACAGTGAAGGCACACCTCGAATTCTCCTCAGAGAAAACTCTCGGCCAGTCGACGTCAACATAGCTGCCTACAAACCACCAGAGAAGAAGTCGTGTTGCTGATGCAGAGAAAAAATTTGACTGATGATGGGAATTAAGAGTTGGATGGTTAACGAGGGATGATTTTAAAAAAACAAACAAACTTAGAACTGAACAGATGTGAAGCAGTAATCCCAAATCCTCGAACCGTGGAACTGAAGGAGTACTGGAATGTACTTTACTGTGATTTCTCTGACTAAAGAGAACTGAGATGACGCATCTCCACCAAAAATAAATAAAAAGCAGATCTCTGATCAGTGTTTTGAGTGAGTTACAACTTCCTTCCTGTTAGTTGTACCTGGAGCTGTTTCTGCCTCTGTCAACTCTAAAGATGCTGAGCGACTGTTTCAGCTTTTATTGTGTTAATTTTCCGATACTAATCCAGTAAGACAATGATGTCTAAGTTTATTCTAAACAACTTGTAATAAACTTTTCCTTTTTTATGAAATAGTCTTTTCATTTTTGTTTATCCTGCATCCTGAATTCTCTGACTTGCTTTAATGCATCTTTGCTACCACCCGTATGTCACCACTAGATGGCACTGTGGTGCAACACATAATTCAAAACTGCTGGCTGGAGGCTTGTTGTCTTACATAATAAAGGTAGAGATTATTTAAAACATGTGTGCGCGCTCAGAAATGGTCAACTGAGTTTACACACAATCTAAACAAGTCAAATCAGCACATACATACTGGACTGGCATGTGTGTGACTATAAATTCTTATTAAACGTAAAACAAATCTGTATCTGTGTTAGTTTGAAGAGTAGTGATCGAGAAATCTGGGTTTGCTTGACAAGCAATTTAATGATTAATATCTGTTGAAATTATTTCTATTCCAAAAATGATCCTGCATTTGATTAATTCATCCACTTACTTTGTAACTTGAGCTGTTAGGATGTTGATTCAGTGGCCACATCACACAAAGAGCCTTTTGTATTTGGCTCAATGTTTGTGAAGTATAATTCGTCAGCTGGATTTCTGAGTGACATCTTGAATGCGATTTTGGCCAAATTTTCTGCAAAATATTCCAGAATTTCATGTTCGCATTTAACAAAGTGAGTCACTGTCTGGTGTCTTGTCGTTATCCATGGTATAAAGGTTTCATTGTGCACTTGAATTTAATATGTGCACCAAAATGTTCATAATTTATCACATTTCAAACACTGTGAAATGTCCAATGAGAAAAAACGTCCTGATTTTATACCCAGAAAACAGACAATTTTTATACATCAAAAAAGTTACTTTTTATCCAGAAAAGATACAATCAAGAAGCAGCAGAATTTTTTTTTGTTCGTTTGTTTTTTTTGGAACATTTAGACCTTTTTTTTTCTTTTGGAAAAGCTGAAGTTTTTGAAGGAAATTATCTCTCAAAAGATAAAAGTTGAAATCTCTTCGTCTTTTGCTTGAAGGCAAACTAAGCAACACGAATTTATTAATATATCTACATATATATGTTTTTTAAATCAGCAAAACAAGTTGGAAATGTTGAAGAACAATCATTTCTTTTACCCAAAAGTTTTTCACATTACTTTTTTATATATATATAAACATCAAATCACTCAGTTTATCCTTATTGAGTTATTAATCTGAGACTTCCTCGTCAATATTTTTTAATGTCAAATTCTCCCTGAACTAAATCCCTCCGGTCTGATGATCCATTCTAACTCAGCCTGATGATCTCAAAGCCGTTAGTCTCCTTCTCTTTAAGATGTTGCGGTAGAAGTTCCTCCTGTCCGTCACCCATCTCCCCCATCACCTCCTGTGCATCGTTCTCAGAACTTTCTTGCGCTCCCTGTCCAGTGTCACTTCCCTCTGTTTGTTTATCCACAGGACATTCCCCGTTGTAGGTTTTCACGTAGTCCTCCACGCGCCAGCTCCTGAACTCCTGGGGCTCAGAGCAGATCAGGCCAGTGTGGCGGACGTCGGGGTGGTGCTTCAGCCAGTAGACCAGGTAGTGGATGTTGTAGTCGCAGATCCAGGGGTTGTTCTCTAACGATAAAATCCGCAGGAAGTAAAGGTCCTCCAATATGTCGTACTGGAAGTAATGGAGGCTGTTGTTGGATAAGTCAAGCTCACGAAGGTGAAGCAGGCCTGCAAAAGCAGCTGAAAGGAAAAAGAGACAAACATTTAATTACTTCCTGCTGTCGTTAGGTTTCTTTTCATCTTTGAGAAACCCCACATTAACTTTGTAAAATCTCTTTTGGCAAATATTGGCGTTTATTTGACATCTACACCAAATCAAACTGACCCAAGTCTAATAAAAAAAAAAAAAAGAATATTATGGCACTAATTCCACCTCTTTCAAAGTAAAAGGTCTTTATGTTACCAACATTTACAAGTCCGTTTTTGTCTAAAGTGAATAAAACTGAATTAGAGTATGTTGATTTCTCCCCTAAGAAATCCTTAAATTGTTAAAATCCAGGAACAGTTTGAAGACAGTGGATAGCAGCGGTGCATCACATGGTCAGTGTGTGATTTACATCGAACAAGACACCTTATTAAGAATTACAAGTCTAAGGTACTCGCTTGCGGGCGTCTTTTCCATGGGTTAGTCTTTTAAAAGTATCTGGACTTGTTATTAGTTTGCTTTTCTAATGTTTTGCAAGTGTTTATAGTGGGAGTCATTTGGATTGAGACTGTTTCTTGTTGTTCGCCAGCCTCTGGCCCTGCTTTTATCTTTGCAGAGCGGAAGAAAGGAGGAGCTGGAAGCACATGGGAGGAGAGGAAATGGAGTCTGTGAAGCATGCAGAGACGTCCTTCACCTCCTCCGTTTCATCTCTGGACTCCAGAGACTGACTTTCCCAGATGAACTACTGTTCATTTGGCTTTTAGGACACAAATTTAAAGCAGCTGATCTAAACATTACTTTTAAATTCTTTAATCCTCCTCTTGACAAACTTTAATACTGTCTTACAGAAGTTCATTAAAGAACTTTGGGAGTTCCTCATGGATGAGTAATAGGAATGTTCTAGTTTTACTGTACTTCAAAGTAATTAGGCTAAAAAAAAACTGTACTGGCTAACTGTGCCACAGCGCAAACACTAGCTAAACATGTACATTTGGTTTTAAATAAGTGGGAATTTGGTGTTTACCACATCACTAATATTTCTGTCCTCCTCTGCTTGTGAAAAAGTTGATATTCTTTGCTCAGCTGCTCCCTCGTTCCTCAGCTAATTGTTCAGCCTTCAGATTAACTTCCAGAAAACTGATGAAATGATTTTGTCCACAAGCCACAACAAGCTCAAATAAAGCCAAAATCCACTCTGGACTACAATTGTGCATCCATTAGTAATCCAAGACCCTTAATGCTGCACTTTCCTTCATCTCCTTTTTTCTCTTCTCTGTAATCATCCTCCACCTGAAAGCCAAAAATAAACAGCCTCTCGTAAACTCCCTCCAAATGTGATGATGATTAGAAAGACTCGTAGGGATTGAGACCATGTGTCTCCGGCGATCGCGATTTCGTCTGTCGGTTTACAAATAGGTTTCGATGCACCAGGACGAGCTGCAGTCGGATGTTTACATGTGCTGGGCGGTAATGAAGAAAACTGCGAGCTGTTTCTGTGAAGGATTTTCCTTCTGGGCAAGAGGACATGAGCCCAGACATCATTAGTCTGGTGAGGAATTCCTCAGCTGCTGCTGAGGCAGAACGTTTGGTCAGAGTAGAGTCTTAATAATTAAATAAATAAATCCCTGCAACAACTTATGTTGTTTTTTCCATTAGAAGGTACTAAAATGTTCCGAGTCTTCCTTTGATCTGGTTTTGGCGGTTAAATTCATTTAAAAAATGACCAAAAATGGAAATGATAGATTGTAAATATAAACATTTCTTCCAAGTTTTTATGCCGTTTAAGATGTTTCTCTACTTTAACACCTGATTTTAATGAATGTCTCACATCAACAGACGTCTGCTGACCTGGTTTGTTGTGTGGTCATTAGTTTATTTCAATGCAACAAGGAAACAAGATGGCGGGTCGCCAGGATCTGGATGGATAACATCTTTTTGTTATAGATCTGGTTAAGAGGCAAAAATTATGAAATAAGAGTTTTAATACGACTTGAAATGAGATTTTAGTCTTCTTGCAGATGATTTTGCGAGACAAAGCTTAACAATTTGACACTTGATACATCTGGTGAAGAATGTGTTCGATCTCTGTATGCAAATGCAGTTGTGTTCATAACATTCCAGTTTCATGCATCTGAAGCACAGAGGTGATTGTTACCTGAGTCGATCTGCTGCAGGTTGTTGCTGCTGAGGTTGAGCAGCTTGAGGTCTTTGAACAGCAGGAATTGTTTGGGCCTGAGGTGTGTAATGCTGTTTTTGGACAGATTTAACTTGACGACCCCTGATGGCAGCCCAGGTGGGACGTCGTTCAGCTCTGAGGAGGGACACAGGACAATAAAAGCGCAAGTTCTTCAACTCAGAAAACTTGGATATGGAGAGAACAATGTACATGAACATTTCTTTTATAATGTTTATATAAATCGGGGGGGGAAAAATGCAATCGCGTCTTCCTGTTGATGGATTTACAGCTCTGGGGCAGATGTGTAGAACACATGAGAGTTGAACAGAGACTGAAAAGTGAATCAGCATGAGTCGGAAATTCAATCTGTCTGCGTATTAAATGTTTTCAAGATGTTTTGTGTGGGACATTTTACATTAAGATGGCACAAAGGAGCAAAATGTTCAGCAATATGTGGAAACATGTGACTCATGTCTTGCAGGAAGTTTGTTTCCTTCACTTCCTGATTACAAATGACTACCAAACAAAAAAGAAAAGGTGAAAGTTTAACACCTGTGAACATGTTTAAAACTATAACTGCACATGTTTGACATTTGTTGGAAAGCCTGAAGCCAATAAAGTGACACTTTAATGGGTCACGGATCAGTTTTTTGAGTCATTCAGTACTTGTTTCACCTGTTAGAGGGAACGGCAACCTTAACAAAAACGTCACACATGCTGCAGCAATCTCCTTCTGTTTAAAACAGAGTAGGTGGCCTGTAATCATCCACGTCTGAGAGGAAACATATATGTTTGCACTGGTGAGTGCCGCCCCAAATGCAATCAGTAAGTACTCATTTTTGAATAAATCCAGATATGTGTGTAATAGATCATTTAAAAGGTTTCCTGAATGTATTTATTTAGTCAAACTGTATAAATTTAGCTAAAATTGAGGCTTATGGACACCTTTATGGAGCAGCTGCTGCAGTCTTTGTCTACCTTTTTTTTATTGACACAGATGTTACAAAAAGGCTCATTACAATGAATTAAATCTGCCTCTATGTAATTAAGCATGCACGCATGATGCTGCAATGCAGGAAATGTCACGAGACATTCGGAACGTTTTGACAACATCTGAGCTCCGTGTTGAGCGTTATCATCCTCTGAGAGGTCCGGAGAGGATCCCAGCTCGCCTTTTAAGTTTACATGTGTCTACAGCTTTGCCTGAGCAGATTTCCTGAAAATACAACAAAAAAAAGTTGGCACAACAATATGAAATTCATATTCCCAGGCTAGGTTTTTTTGTTTGACAGCCATCAACTTGGAGAGCCAAAAGTAACTTTTCATTTTTTTTATCATCCGTCTAGCAGTGATACATCTGTGGTCCTCTGGGTTTTCCAGTGAATCGGGTTAATCTTCGACACGCTATATTCAGCCCAGACTAAACTGGATTAGATATAGTGTCTCTTTTAGGAAAGAACGTGTCAGAAAATCTGTTTATATCTCTTGTAATCTGGAGTTTCTGTTGTGTTTTGCTTCTTTGAGGTAAGACTGTGTCTTTGAGATATTGCATGATAATGTTATTACTGCCTGAACATCTGTTAAACTAAACCTTTAACAGCTGAATGAATGAATCAGAGAAGGAAGAAGAAAAAAGAGCAAACACATCAGGAAAAGTAATTTTCAGACGTTCCTGACTTTTGCTGAATCTGCTGAAGTCATAACTCAGAAGAACATCTGTTGCTCTTGGACTTTTCTGTCCAAAAAAAAAAAAAAAATGTTTCTACTCAGAAAACATGAACTTTCTTTTTGGGAAAATTTAGATCACATTACATTCATGAGTTTAAAGTTTTAGCCCCAGTATCACATCCAATTGATTTGTTCTTCTGATAATAGAACTGAAAATGTTTTGTTGCATCAGCCATTTTCGTTCAAATTAGATTTACTTAGTGGCTGTTTCTCAATACGTGTACTTGTGTGGACTTGTGTACTTAAGAAACATCATAAACAGTGGACCAAGTACCGTTCTAAGTACACATCAAGGCATGTAGACTCAGTGTTCTTGCTCCACCCATTTTATTGAGGATGCAACAAATCATCCTTCTGCGGACTTGGGCCAGCAAGGTATCCCATAATGCACTGCATCAAAAACCGTTTTACCCAAAGAAAAAACGTTTGTCATTTATTTTACTTGTATACTAAGACAGGATGTTTGTTTGCATATTCCATGTCCATTTTTTAACCGTAACATATTTGTTGCTGTGACAACGCAGTACGGTTCTGTTCCATCCATGTACTCCCATACTCGGTAGAACAAACTTTTTGGTGTACTTGCCAAGAACACACTTGTCAAGTACGCAAGAACATATTCGAGTATTGAGAAACGGCTAGTGATTAAACTCCTGTGGGTAGCTGAAATGTTTCAGTAATTGTTTGAATTTTGACATTCTATTTTAGCATAATTACAAGATCTGTGTATTTATTATAAAGTTGAAATCAAATAACATTAATGTCAAAATAAATATACACACATTGGTCACTTCATTAGGTAGTGACCAGCCAATTACATGGCACCAATTCGAAACATATAATCATCTAGACATGGAGACGACAACTTGCTGAAGATCTAACTGAGCATCAGAACGGGGAAAAACACGGATATAAAAGATTCTGGTTGGTTGTAGCTGCCAGATGGGCTGAATCTTTCCAAAACTCCTGATCCATTGGGATTTTCACACATAAAAAAAGACAAAATATCTACTGAGCTGCAGTTGTGGGAACCAGAAAACCTCCCTGATGTCAGAGATCGATCACACTGGTTCAATAAGATGGAAAGGCAGCAGAAGTTTAAATAACCACTTGTTAGACCCAAAATCTGCAGAACATCATACCTGAGCACACACAACACATGTAACCTTGAAGTAGATGTTCTACAGCAGCAGAGGACCACACCGGGCGTCGCTCAGGTCAGCTTAGAACAGGAAACTGTGGCTGCAGTTCACATGGACTCAATAAAAATAGGCTATGATTGATTTAAAAAAATTGCCTGCAACGCAGAGTCTCAGTTTAAGCTGCAACTTTTGGATGAGCTGGTCGTACTTTGATGTAAACAACATGAAAGCACAGATCAGTCCTGCATAATATCGATGGCTAAATCGGCTGGTGGTATAATGATGTCGAGGATTTGCATCTTCTGGTTGTTCCAGAAATTACTTATTAGCTTAATCTTTAATAATCATGGGAATAGTGTCTAAAATTCTAAAGCACAAATTATGTAATGAGTCCATTGTGTAAAAAACACATTTTTACATTGTCCCAAAACATTCCCAAGTCCCTTCGATGAGAAACTCTATTTAAAACATTCATTATTTACTCAAACCACCATGTCTTGTATTGCTCTAGAGTGAGAAGCGTTTAAAACGAGCTGCGGTTTGACTCAAATTCACGGCCTCCAAACCAGAAGAAGGGAGGCAAGAAGACATAAATGAGATAAAAAGAGTTTTGAAACTGGAAAAATCTGTGTCTACTTTGTTTGGGGGTTTCTATTTTTTACTCTCTGCATGGGGAAAAGAAAACACACTGATTTTCGCAGAATGTTCACATCATGTACCTAACTTATCTTCTGTTCCAGTTTTTAGCTTGATTCAGTACCTTATTAAGTAAAACATCTTTCATAAATTGGAAAAACTGTGTTTTTCTTAATAATTTTTAATTCAAATTCACTCCATTTTGAAAAATACACACCAGTATGGTGCAGACAGAATAAACCTCCATCTAAAATACACTGTTTTAACAGCTGCGTTGAGTCTCCAGAAAAACACTTCACATCTGCACATACAGATAAATTTAGTTTTGCTCCTATTTGTTAGCTCAGGTCACGATGTTACATAAAATTCGACTTTAGAAGACCAATTAAAGTCCCATTTCAGGACAGAAACATTTGTCACAGTAATTTGCTGAACATGTCGAGCGCTTGAGTTACATCTGAGGAGCAGAAGGGTAGCCTAAAAGCCAAATAAATTCCCAGAGGGATTGTGTTGTAGAACATGAAGAGAATAAGACTACCATGGGCTCTAAATTAACACCCACCAAATGTGGGTTAAAATGCACTTTGGCAAAAAAAATTACAGGCCACGTTGGCCAGTGATGAAAGCAGCGAATCGTTTCAGTTACTTGTCCCGTCACTGTTTCCTGTGAACGCCTCATACAACCGTTAGCTGCTTGCTAACGTTTGACTTGAAAAAGTAATAGAACTTAGCCGTGAGCTACATGATCGGCCACGTTCATCTACATGTGTCTATTTAATCTCAAACTTTCAAGGCTATATTATTTCATAGCATGCTAACGTCATCCGCTACCATCTGTCGGTGTTTAGGCCATTAATAAAATCACCAGTCATAATTCAAATCTGATCTAAATTAGGAAAGTCATGGAGTTCCAAGTGTGACTAATGAAAAGGGGAATAGGGAGCACAAGGAACGCCAGACTATCTGGTGACAAGTTACAGAACAATACGTTAATCCGTTTAAGTCGGGGGATCCTGAATGCACAGCAGCTGCAGTACATCAAGTAAGATTCTCACATCATATAACTCATTTCATTCATGTGTTGGGGGTTAAACAGAAGCAGGGTGGGGAATGGGTATCAAAATAAAAAAGAAAGAGGTAGGGACACAGAAAAAAAACAGAGAGGAGCCTTGTGGTGGTTTAGATAAAGAGCTTTTTCAAAAGTTTCACCGGAGAAAAAAAAAAATAACCCGGAAAATATGCTAAAAGCTTCCTTGAGCATTTAGAATACACAGATGCTACATTGTGTGGTTTTGGCTTGTCAATGCTCCGTAAAGAGTTGCTCTCTCAAGGGTATATCAGCTCTTTCTTTATAGAAGGATCCTAAATCCCAAAGAAACTATCTTTGACTGCTGAATGATGAATTTAATGGGCTTCAAAAGGAAGAGAAGATGAGGAGGAGAAGAGTTGTCTATCTGCGCTTCCTTAGAAATTACCCCTGCGTCCTTGAAGACACTAATAAAGCTGTCTTGTAGTGTCAGTTTGACAAAGTGATAGGAGTGAATATGCAAAAAAAGAAAAGGATCAAAGAGATAACTGAAGATTTGGGTTTTCCCTTCACATCTATTTAAAATTGAATACGTGCAACTTTTAACCTGCACTGAGCTGGTGTTAAATCCAAATTTAGCTGCTTTGCTTGTCTTTTACAGTCAGAGAAACGCAGCAGATTGCAAGCTGTGTTCCTATCAAAACACACAGGAAATAAAAGGGTCAAATGAAGAACCTTTTTCCAAACAAACATCAACTATAAAATGTATAGTTAAGGCAATTTTCTGATAATTAATGACACTTCTATGACTCAGCCAAATGAAACACCAGTATAAACACATAAATTATACTTGTGCATCCACAGGAGTTCTTAAGTTATATATCTTTGACAAATGACAACAGAAGACCTGATTTAAGAAGCTTAATTTCCACCAAAAGATGCAGCGAGCCTATAAGGTTCAAGAAGACAGAGCGTCAGCGTCGTTCCCTTCCAGAGAGACAAGCTGACCTCATGCAGAAACAAACACATCCCTCTCCTTGCTTTCTGGTTTTAACTTAGACAAGACTGCATGCCTTATGTGCCTTAATATCTTGTTTCTTATGGCCAACATTAAGGAAATAGCTGAGCTTTATTGATTCTGCTCAGTTTTATTTGACCCAGTGTAACATAAATATCTATGCTACATGTCACAGCCATTCATGTTGTGAGATATTTTACACTCCAAGAGCTGTAACATGCAATTAATGGCATCCCTTATTGAGAATTCAAGCACATTTCCCAAAAACAATCAAACCCACCGTAGAGCCCCAGAACTTCCCTCACCTTTATTGCTGCAGTCCAGAAATTTAGAATGTTTAGAGGTGCAAATAGAAACTAGCTCGTCTTCATCCTCCGCACACAAGTCCACATCCAGCTTTTTCAGTTTCCGTCCCTTCAGTGAGCGAGGCTCTGCACATGTGGCATAGTTACCCAGGTTACGGTTGCTTGGCACCTGCAGGTGTCTGACCAGGCTGTCCAACGGGCAGCGGCAGCTCCAGGGGTTTTGGAAGAGACGGAGGTAGGTTAGGCGGGGCATAGGGAGCAGGACCTCCTCTGAGACCGTTATCAGTTTGTTGCCCTGAAGAAGCAGAGTGGTGAGCTGGGAGAGACCACTGAAAGCGTTGTCCTCTATGATGGAGATGATGTTATGCTGGAGTTCCAAGCTCTTCAGCTGGGTGAACTGGGCGAACATGTTGTTGCTCAAAACCTGCAGGGGGAAACATAAATAAAGCTTTTATATCATTTTAGGAGTTCATTAGCACAAAATTCACTGAACTTGTTTATTAATCAACATAAACAATCATCTTGATCCATAGAAATTTGGAGAATTAGTCAACAGCAGCTTGCTTTTGTATAACTGCATAATGTCTTCTTGTGTTTGAACAAGCTCTGAGACATGGAGGGTTGCATTACATTTGCAGATTAGACTGTTTGACCAAGATTCATGCTCAGAAAAAACTATCCAAAGAGTTTAAGTAATGGATGAACCTTTTAAATAAATAAAAACAAAAGTATGCATTCCAGTTGATTTAGGTAAACAAAATAAATCATAGGTTAAGCTGCAGGTGCATTAATGCTGCTTTATTTGTACAGACTTCAGATTATTTTATCCATTCATTGACTTCTAATATTCTTTATATATTGTACAGTCTAAGATATATTTGAACATTTAATCAGGAAATTGTTCAGTCATCCACTAGGGGGCGAACCTTCTGTTTCAACTAAAACTTCAACATTATGTTCCTGTGTACAGTTTATTATATACACAGTCCATAGTCCAGACCTGAACTGTGGGGGAGTTCAGACCCAGACTGTGGAGATGTGGGATGCCACTGGTTGCAGAATCTCATCTCAGATCAAATCAAATCAAAAATACTTTATTAATCCCCGAAGGGAAATTAAGTGTTGTCATAGCTCAGTTCTTCTTCTCTCTGGATTGAGATCCCTTCCAATGACCAACCTTGATTTTTCAGTAAAGAGACACACCATGATTCTGCCCACACCAGAAGCTGTGATCCCATGAGTGCAGCGTTCAACATGGTGTTTTCATTGTCTTCTTTACACTTTAATCTCATGATCCAGCCACCAATCTGGACTCATCACTGAACACACAGGTTCTAGTGCACATGTTGCCAATACCAGAGCAAAGAGCCCTAAAGGTAAAGGGCAGTCACTGCATCTTGATGAGACCATAGACCGACTGTGTACAGTCTCTTCCAGATTATGTGGGTAGAAAGTTGTCGGCCATATTGTCCCACAAACTTGTAAAAGACAGTCTACAGTCCCTTTGAGCTAACAGGGAGAGGACACTTAATGGCTTGTCCATCCACTGTGATGGGGAACTTGGCCACCTTCAATCATGTTTGGGTTCCTCCCAAAAAATTCCGCAACTAGATTTTACAGAACACCAGCTTGAAGTTGCCTTAAAGCATGGATCCTATCCAAATCAGTCAAACATGGCATGCTTTTAGCAGATACCAAGTGACCGCTGTAGCAGGGCCTGATTAGCTGCAGCTGTAGCCATTCAGGCAACAATCAGACACCTGATTGGGATTGTCAGCGCCTGGGGTATCAGCCGCTTTGAACAAGAGTCAGTAGCAGAAAAGGATGTTCGGCATTAGCAGAGAAGACTTGCAGAGCTTTTCATGAGATAAAACCACATAGTCAACTCTACAGTTCAAGCCACAAATGCACACATAAGATTAAAGATTAATGTTGCTGTAGGAAGTAAACAGTTTTTAATAATTTTATACACAAAATGTTAAACATCAGCTGATTTTGTTCCGTTGTTGTTTGGTCAGTCATGCTGGTGTTATTAATTAGAAAAGATTCATACACAGCTACTGGCATCGGTGTATCTGAACTCTATTAATAAGCCTGTGACCCATCACAGTTTTCAATCTGTATTCTCAAAGGAACAGATTCATATTCACAGCCTTACACTGCTTTTTGCATTCATAAAGAAGAAACTGTAAATTTGGACTTTGTGAATTCTTGAAGTTGTAACTTTTTTTTAAATGACACGTTTTATATGATTTGGTTGAAACGAAAGTTAACAAACTGCTAATTGTGGGCCAATTTTTGATGAATAATACAACTTTTTGACAGTAATCTTACCCCATACATGTCACTAAATGAACTAGATCTATGATAAAATCCAGTTTATCACTCTAAATTCTCATTCTGATGCATAAAGTGTAATTTACAGTTTTACCAAACACATTTTAAATGCTATAAGTTAAGCATGAGTAATAGTTCACTACCCATGTTGCACAGGACTTTGTTTTTTCTCTGTAAGCACAGGGAACATAGTGGTCACTCAGACACTCAGTGTGTTTTTGATGTCTGTACTAGATTAATGGAGCACAGATGCTGAAGGTTTCAGCAAGCTAATAGTCCCTCACTTCTTACACATAACTCCAATAAACATCCTTGGTAATATAATCCTACTGTCTTAATCCTGCTGTTTGTGTGAATCTAATTCCTCCCTCCACATTCCTCAAAGCTCTTCTTACCTCCACCCAAAAACATTTTCTTTATCTTCCAGCTTTATATTTTTGCTTTTGAATAATCTTTTATCGGATGGCTGAACACTCCATCTTGCTTTAAAAGAAACAGATCAACCCTTGAAATGCTTATCAGAAATTGTGTTCATAAACTCATCTGTGCAATTTTTAGTTATTTATAGATTTGAATCCAAAGTATAAAAAGAAAAGCCTACATGCGTGAACGCTTACCTTCAATTTATTTCTTGCTAGCAAAAGATGTTGAATATCTTTGGGCCAGTCCTGCATTACAGAAGTCAGCTGCCGATCCTGACAGTCCAGGAACTTCTCCCCTCCCTCCATGTATTCCACACATCCCTGAGTTTGACGCCTGGTGATCCGTGCCCTGCCGCGACCCCGCACACGACCTCTTGTGCCCCTTTCCGTAGCCTTTGACCGACCACCTCTCCGAGGTTCAGCTGACCAGAGCAGCAGCAGGAGAAGGAAGATGGTGAGAAGACGCATGATGGTAGAGGTCAGGTCAACTTTGGGTGGCTTTTAGGACACAGGAGGCCAGTCAGAGCTGTGTAGATAAGAAAAGGAAGATCATTTGTAATATAACAAATCTATTAATATAATATTTTACAGCATATTCAAATATGGACATCATAAAAAATGTACAGTTTTACTGGAGACCAAAGAATACAGGAAAGAAAGAAAAATAGTTGAATGGAGAACGGGGGAGGAGAGTAAAAACAGGAATAATTCAGGAGGAAAGCAGGTAAAATAAGTGTAAAAAAAAAAAAAAAAATATATATATATATATATATATATATATATATATATATATATATATATATATATATATATATATATATATATATATATATATATATATATATATGCTCATTCCTTTCCTCAAAAAATAAAAAAGAGATTGGGGGAAAAAATAGATCCAGCCCTGCAAATCAATAGCTGCTTCACTACTTACAGTTTAACAATTTAGGTCATTCAGGGTGGGATACTTTAAAATCAGCTGTTTTCAATGTGTGATTAAGCAAATATTTAATGATTTACCTTCAGAAGACAGCAGACAGTGTCATTTATTCTGGAGAATTGTGAAGTCAATATACTAATCTATTCTGCTATTTCTCAACTGAAAAAAGCAACATTTATGTTGCTACTCCAACATGCTGCTAAACGTGTCCTGGCATAGATCTGTTTATATGTATTTCCCAGGTGAGGATATAGATACATACACTATACTCAAAAAAACTAAAGCAGCACATTTTAATCAGACATTTTTCCCTCCATCTATTTTTAATGCTTTTCTGTTTGACTGTTTGGGTCAGTATCATACTACAGTGTGATACCTGGACCTTACAGAGGTTCTGCAGGATGGAACATCCAGACATGGCACTGCTGTGTCTCTCAGGGCAATATCAAGAGCCTGGAGGAGATTCAAGGAGAACGGGACAGGGTTGTCAAAGGTCCTTAGCCCATCAGTAGGACCAGTATTACAGGATGAGTGCTGCCAGAGTCCTACAAAGTGACCTCTAGCAGGCCACTGGTGTGAATCTTTGACCAAACCATTAGAAACTAACTTCATGAGGGTTTTCTGAGGGTCAGACGTCCTTTGGAGGGCATATGTAATCTGCTGTCCTCTCAAAGTGTATTTCTTCATTCACACTTTGTCATTTTATTGTCTAGCAGTTGATGTTTTTGGGTTCAGACCAGGAGAACTGTGAATCACAGCAGATTTGCAGCAGGAATCAATTAGCAGCCACCATGTGCACAATTATACTCATAGCAACACAAACAGTATTCCGCTAAGAACAAAGTGAATTTGTAACAGCTGTCTTATCCAAAAGTGCCAAAATTTCTAACTATATAACAGTACTTGGTTTATAGCTGCTAAAAGTATTTACAATTTTGATCGATTTAGATGACAGACATGTTGGGGTTTTTTTTTCAGATTGGCATTTAACTTAACACCTAATGACAATTAATCTCCTGATTCTCCTGACAGATTTTGCTCTGACAGTTTTCAACATCTTAAAAAAAGAAATTTCTCAAGCCAATTTATAACTCATTTCAGGTCCAGCTTTTTTTTTTCCCCCACTGTCTGACTTTATCAATGCAATGTGTTTCATAACTGGTGTTATTTTTTTGTGGTATTACAGAGTTTGTCAGATTGACTCTTGTCTTTGTCATTTTAAATTAGTAAACCGATCAGCCACTGTTTTGATATAAGCAACGATGAAAGAAGAAACATTAGATGAACGGAAGTCCTCTGCACACGTGATTTTATGCATATAACGGACACGCTACTTGGTAAAATTAACGAGTCATGGGTCTCTTTCTGTCATTAGATGTGAAACGGCAATGCCCACATGTCTGCCAGGAAATACCACGTACACACACAGATGTGTAGTTTGACTCAGCCCAACTGTACCAAACCACAGACCTCCTACCGTCTCACACAATGGAACAAGCCTGTCAGAGCAGATGGGTCGCCTCCATATTGAATAACAGACTGGGTATTTTAGTTTCTCAGAAACAGCTGAGAATGAATCGGCACACACTTTCCATTTTACAGTGGGTTCCTCATCTGTCCAACTGTATCAATCAACTCAAGTGGAGCAAACTTTAATGTTCAGCTGCCTTTGCTAAAGTTATTACATGCAAGATTGGACTTCTTGTGAACCGTTTCTCCAACAGAAATGTTGGCAGTTAATCTTTAATAGCCACCAGCAATGTGTCTGTGACCGTCTTTTTTACTTCCTGTCCACATGTCCTCCCTCTTATTGCCGTGCGTTTGGATGTAGTATGTCTGGATAATGTGCATCGTACACAGAACATGTGTTTTTGTGTCTGTTTTCCATGAAGCTGAAGGTGAAATTAGTGCCAGTATAAACTCTGAAAACATGGAGAAGTCTGGAACAGGTTCAGTTCTCTAAAAGCTTTCAGGTTAAATCTGTTGGTTCGGATGGTGGACATGCAGAGCTGTGATCCAGCTAAAGGTTTTCCAGTTGGTTAATCCTGCTCAGGTAATAAAACATAACACTGAAAAGTGGAATGGACAATGACTTGCCAGAGTTTCTAAGCCAAAATTTAAGTGGAAAAAAAACTAACTTTTGAACACAAACTAGGTCACATGTAAACAAGGACATGAAACATTCAAGCCACTAATTGTAGACTTTCTTGCTGATTTATAAGACTCAAGCTTGTGCATGTAGCAGCTTTTATTAGTCAGTGAGAAACTGTGATTGTGTCATAAATAATCCACCATCTGTTTTGTAACCTGAGATTACAGAGAATCTGATGATTGTAAAAAGGGGGGTTTATTTTTGTTTTACTCAGCATTCAAATGTTATTTATTTATTTTTTAAAGAGATCATTTTAAAAGTTATCTTTTATGTCCAACACTTTGAGAATATTACTCATAGATCTGTGTTGCAAATCCAAAATGCTGCACGTTCTCCAAAACTCCCACTTGTATGTTTTATTAAGTCGAGGAAGGAAAACCTGAACTAAAACAAACAAGGTGTTTCCAAAAATTGAAAGTGTCTTCGGTAAAATAAAAAAAAACAGTTTTGGGATAGAAAAAGCAATAAATTCTGTCTTATGTTCTTTTATGTGAACAAAGTGGAATGTCTTGGGTTTAACAGACTTTTTACCATTCAGCAAAAATTCAACCAGACGTGTAACCCCATTATTACCAGCTACACATCTGTTAAAGCTTGATGCCAGTCAGCTCCATGTTTTCTGCCACCAAACTAAAGCATTACATTTAAAACATAAATTTCTCTATTATTTAAGTGAAAAAACACACTTTATATCTATTTACTTTATTTTCTTCTGTGACCTCTTATCTGCCGTTAATCATTTGGGTCACTGCTGGTTCTTCTCCACATCTGTTCAGCAGAAAAAAAAAAAAAAAACATCTACCTCTTCTTGGAAGAATATGACCTCTGTTAGCCTGCAGCATTCTGCAGACATTCCAGCTGTGACCAGAACAAATCCATTCAGGCCAAACCCCTCCTCGTGGTTCACCCCGACCTCGTCGGCACACTAAACTTAAATTAGTCCTCTGGGTATGGTATTATTTCCCACCCAGTTTCCCACTGGTCAGCTTGTGCCAACTCAAAGCAGCTTCCCTTCAGGTGTAAACATTCAGGAAAATGCCCTCTGAGTTATGCTCAGATTCTTCCCCTGGGTTTAATGTGCACGCTGTTTTTGTCTTGACCCACAGAAGTTTGGTCTGAGTATAAAATGTGGTAGCAACGTGTCTCCCAGTTTAGGCTGAGTAAAAATAAACTTTTGGGAAGAGGTTGAAGTCCTCTGCAACAGACCAAGAACTGCGAGAAAAGAAACTAAGAAAGTCAAATAAATGTTTCTTCTGTGTTTTGTTTTATTCTTAGGGACAGACTATTTATGCAGACCAGAAAAATGAAGCATACAGGAGGAAAAAAAGGGAAAGTGAAAAACACAAAAGGGGCTTTGTTGGTCCTTTTTTATTTTGAAGTTGCCTCTTTTAAACTAAGAGGTCATTTGGATTCACCAGACCAAAATATGCACAGACAGTTCGTGTGTACGTAGGTTTTCTGATGCATCCTGGGGGCGGAGCATCAGAATAAGTAAAGACGATGAACAGACTGATAAAGAAGGCTGGTTCTGTTCTGGGGACTGATCTGAAGTCTTTTTAGTTGACTGTCTGAAGGAAGATTAAGAATATGATGGAAAACCCTCATCATCCTCTTCACAACACAGTAACTCAACAACAGTGTCTTCAGTCAGGAGATCCTTCCTGTCCACGGCTAGAACATCTAGAATGATTCTCTGAAGATAAACTGAGTTAGCATCTAATTTCCCTTCAAGGATTAAGTAACAAATTCAAAATCCTTCAATGTGCACGGCATCCAAACCAGAATAAAAAATATTTCAAAAAGACAAATGCGTCCACAAAGAAAACAACAATCAAGAAAGAAAAGTAGGAACTTTAGCTTTAGTTCTTGGAAAATCCTTCCAAAGCAGTTCTATCAGAAAGCTGGAAATGGGGCTGATTAAATACTGGACAATGTTTTTTTTTTTTTTTTTAAACATATTTTAAAAAAAAAACATTGTTCCTCACTAAGAACAAACCACAAGGGGGAAAAAAGAAAAGATGAGGTAAGTTCTAAAGACAAGAAAAATGTCCTTCAGAGCCTCACAGAGCAGAAAAAATCATGACGTCAGCTGAAGGGAAAGCTCTGCTGGCAAACGGAGGACAAATGTGTCTGTTTTTCAGGGAAAATTGATTTATCTCTGCATGCTTTCATTTCGTTTTATTCCGATTCAACTTCACATATGAGAATACGGGATCTGAGCACGTGAAGTATGGAGAATTGTATGTTTCCCGTGTGAATCTGGAACAAAATCATATGAAATTCACACGGGGAACATCTCGTTTTCACACAATAACATGTAAAACACATGTTCTCCAACATGTTCCCTTTGTGATTTCCATCATATGGTTCTTGAGATTTTGTTTTTCTACATGGAAAAAACATGTTCAATTCATGTGATTTTCCATAAATGTTCAAAACGGTTCGGATCTGCTGCAGCTCTGTCTAAACCTGGGAATTTCCTCTGGTTCTCCATCGCTGCGGGGGCATTACATAATCTACTTGTGTGATTCCCAGCTTGCAAGGCACGCATCAGAAAACAATGTCAAAGTAATTGAATTACTTAAGAAGTAAACTATACAAAACAGTCCTGTCTTTGCTCAGCAGTAATAATCAACTTTGTTTGTTAGAGGAAAATGTTTAGATACTAGTAACTAGTTCAGGCATCTTGAAACGAACAGTTCAGAAACAACAATCACCAGAGAAACAAGGAGACGTGGCAGCTGTAAAAGCAACAGAGGGAGTTTTTGTCTTCAACACCACAAAGAAAAACAATGAAGCTTCCAACCAAGTTGTAGTTCATTTATCAGTTAATTGCAAGGAAACAAAAAACTGGAAAGCAGGGACGATATAAGTGATCCTGAAGGTGGATTTTATATAAACAAACCTCCCTGTGGGTTTTCTTTTGGACCTATTTTCCATCAGTGTGCATAAAAATTAGCTTTTGTTGTAAAGAGAGTTGCAACAGTAACTATAGGAGTGGGGGAAAAACTGAGAATTTATACATAAACTTGTCATTGAGAACCAGAAATAAGACAAGCGTAAAGAGCATAAAGAGAAAAAAAAATCCTCAGCGAGCCCTAAGAGTCTAATTGAAAGCAGCAATGTTAATTTCGGCAGTGGGAAGGGGAGAAAAAACAGCAAGAGGGACTCCAGAAATGTCTTGAAACAGAAAATGACACTTACGTTTTTCAGGAAGGGTCAGAAAGGTCGAGTCTGAAATAATAAACAATGGAGGGTAGATTTCTCTGAGTGAATCTACAACTACTACACCTGAAAGTCTCAATCTAAGGAGCCCCTTATTGGAACAATAACTTAATACTGTAAAACTAGTTGGTAAAAAACAAAATCATGGTATTCTAAAACCAACAAAATACATAACGACAAGCTGCCATGATTGAAAAAAATACTATATGGTGCATATGAGAAAGTACTTTTTTCACCCATGTCCTCTTAGGGCTTCCGTACATAATTGACATTTAATTTTCCTATTTTTATACAAATTTTTAAAAATAAAACGTCTCAGTGTTTACAAGCTGCCTCATTAGAACCAGGAAGTAAAAAAAAAAAAGTTGTCATGTGACTTTAGACAGAGCTCAAACCTACACACACACACACAGTCTCCCAACACCCTGCTAATGTCTACTGCATTGGCCTGGTGCCTGGTGAACACACGCACACGCACACACACACACAAGTGTGTTTTGGTATCCTTATGGGGACCGTCCATTGACTTCCATTGATTTTAGTAACTAGATTTATACCTAACCCAAACCCTTTTCCTAACCTTAACCATTACTGATCTATAACTAACCCTAAGACTAACTAAAACTCTATTCACACCATACCTATAAACCTAACCCCTAACCCTAAAAAGGGGATTCCCCCCCATGGGGACCAGGCTTCGGTCCCCACAAGAACCCTCGGACCCCAGAAAGATAGTAAAAGTCAGGAAACGGGTCCCCAGGAGGTCAGAAATACAAACCCACACACACACACACACACACACAGAAAAAAAAACGTCTTATTAAATGAAACCATGTCAAGTTGAACTAGTTGAAAATTCACTGAAGAGGATTTGTGCACTTTTTAATCAGAGTGAATTTGCTAGACATGCAAGTTCCTCCAACCGCCCCCCCCCCCCACCAACCACCATTTTTTTGGTGGAGAATTTCAGAGTGAAACCACATGGTGTTCCAGCTCTGCCTTGCATGAGTTTGGGATTTACAAACTACAAAGCGACATGTAAGTCTCAGTGAAGTTTGCTACACAGCGCACGAGCAGCGATGCATGTTTCAGAATTTCATTTCAAATGAGAAAACTTGAAACTGAAAGTTTGCAGCTCTGTTTTTTTTGTTTTTTTTTTTAATTAAACAACACTGTGGTTAAATGAACATGAGTCATTTGGAGAGTGCTCCTTTCTTGGATTCCTCCTTGGAGGGCAAATGGGTTTCAAGTGGAAAAAATTTCATTCTTACTCGGACAGAAATGCTTCGTAGCTTTGTCTCTCATGGGGGGTGGTGGGTGGGGGGGGGGGGGG